>LNAC01000241.1:1774763-1896028 GCA_002007465.1 Ailurus styani | reverse complement strand
GGGGGGGGGGGTTCCCCTTTTCTTCTCTCAGATGAGCCTCCAATGACTCCTGGCAACGAAAAATGATAAGATCTTCCTGGGTGAGTATTTATGCATTTCCTGATTCAGATCGTTGTGCTGTGTGTCCCCCCAGGTCACTTCTTCTTCAGCCAGAATAAGCCAGGTCAGGAAGATGCCAGTGAACAGGTGGCCCAGCTCCAGGAAGAGAAGGTGTATCAGTCCAGAGGGGAAGAGCACGGGGGCGACATAGATGATGAGGAGGAGACCCAGTTCCAAACACTGATGGACAAACTTGGAGCCCAGAAGGGTTTTGAAGAGTAAGTGGTGACAGCAACTGGGGGGATGGGGCCCCAGCTAGGAGCCACCCCTACATCTGCCCCGTGCAACGTCAGTGTTTGTCAAGAGCTCAGCCAGGCCCCAGGTTCTGGGCCGCCGGCTAGAAGATTTGCTCTGTACAGCCTGCCCTTGGCCGACACTTGTCTCTGATTTCTGCATTTTCTCATGGGAAACATTGCTCAGCTCCTACCCTCCCAATGTCCTTCCTCCTACCATAGGGTATCAGCACAGTCCTCAGCTCCCTGGGGAGCGCTGTGCAGCAGAGGGCCGTGCCAGGCCTGGAGGGTTCTCTGTGCATTTTTTTGCTGGGGTTCCCCGTTCCTACCAGCTCACCAACATTTCCTTCTTCCCCTGGAGCCGCCCCTGGGTCTCAGGGGCTGCAGGACATCCCAGCCCGCCCCGCAGTGGCGTGCTCCTGGCCAAGGCACCTCAGGTGGAGGCATTTGCCCACCATGCCCCTGAGCCAAACCAAACCCGTCAGGAAGTGGAGGCGGGAAATTAACCAGTTTTTACCAGTCCACCACTTGGATAATCAGCAACTCAGCTGAAAATTTCAGATGGCTGGAACTTCAAATTAAACATAATACCCCCATTTTTTTTCCAAAACATATCTGACATTTAAAATGAAATAAAAATAGGATGAAATAAAATAAAAAGTGAGATTGCAGCTGGTGGAAAGCAGTGGCCTAAAAAAACACAGAATACTGTTGTCCCTTTTCCCATTGCCTTTTGCCTTTCCATTTCTGGGCCTCTCGGACTTGGGCTGTGTGTGTTGCAGGAGTGGGAATGGCCTAATGATTGGAGCTAATGCATCCCAAGCTTGGGAGGAGAAGGAACTGTGGTTGAGAATGATAAAGAAGTAGCAGGAAATGAGGGGCCTGCACACAACATGCAGACCAGAGCAAGAATCTGTAGCTCTGTGGACTTTTGAGCCAACGATTTGGTAAACTGAGTCAGAGTTGAGAAAGGAGAGGCAAAGGCCTGGGAGAGAGCCCAGTGAGAGGCCCTGGATGGGCCATGCACTTGCCCCTGGGGGCGACCCCAGGATCCTGGGATCGTGACCTGAACAGAAGGAAGACATCTAGCCATCTGAGCAGGTGAATGGGAGCAGGTGGGTGAGTCAGAGACCCAACTCAGCTTCTCTGAGGACAAGAGGCCAGAGCCCAGAGCCCAGGGACCACTGCCAGTGACCCCGTGAAGCCTCTTCCAGGAGGAGCGGGAGGAGAGGACAGTGTGGAGCTATGGCACTGTCATGAAAGAGAGGCACCTCTCCACCCACCCATTCCTTCTGGGCCAGCCCCCTTCCTGGCAGGGCTCTCAAAACAGTTCACCCATTGTTCCTCAGAGGGCCTGTCAGAAGCCTGTGAGGAACTGAGACAGCATGAGGCATCCTGGGGAAGAGAAGTCTCTAGGGAAGGCTTCAAGTGTGGTCACAGAAATCGATATGCAGAAGATGGCGCCCAGCACTCTCCATCCCTGTGGAAGCTAAATGGAAGGCAGTGGGCTGGTGTTGCAACATGAGGGGGATGGCAAGACCACCGGGCCCCAGAGAAGAACATAAAGGAGACTGTGAAGACTTTGGAGGTCTTCAAAGATTCACTCCCCAGAATGGCTTGTGTGTTGTTCTGGAAGCAGGCAGATGGGTCAGCTGACCTCCCAGAATCCCGTCTAGCCCTGCACCCCTCCACCCCTCCACAAGGAGCAGAAGTGGTAGACCAGGTGTCTGGACTCCCACTGGTCCGACTGGTGGAGTGATTTGGCAGCTCATGGAACTTGGCTTATTTTTCATCAAGAATTGACAGATTTGTCCCTTCTCCAGAAATCTAGGTGGGGGAGGTGGTATGGCCATGACGAGGTGCTTCAGAGAGTTTGGAAGAGGGTGGGGTAGGTCGGCAAATCTCACTGGAGGCTCTAGCCAATTGGCTGTCCCGGTAGGAACTTGGCAGGTGTGAACAGACAGACCGAGGTGGACCTTGATTTTTATAATGCATGTACTTCATGAAGGGAACAGCCTGCCCCAATCATGGGAGGCCATCATGGTCATATGTCTCTGGGACCCTTGTGTCCCTGAATCCCTTGTACCATCTCCATTGTATCCACAGTACAGCAAAGAGGACCACCATAGTCTGTTCCATGGTGATGGTGGGGGGGACAGAATTCACTCCTGGAACGGGGAAGCTCCTCCTTCCCCTTCCCTTGTTTCCCGGATCACCTCTTGTCCTCTCAGCGCCGGGTTCCAACAAATGAGAAGTACTAGTTGGGTGATGGGTGGACAAGTATTCCAGACTAGTTGGAGGACAGCAAGGGAAGGAAGGAGAGAGGGGCAGTGGATGGATGATCCGATAACTAACCAGAGGTAGCTTCCCTTCTCAGTGGGCCTCCCTGCTCTGGGTATGGACCATACTCTCTGGGGCCCAGACCCATTGCTAACCCGGTGCTGACAAATATTACTTCTGAGGAAAATTGCTCAAATATAGTACTTGTCACAGAAGAACAGAGGGGATTTTATTCTTTATCCTGAGGGTTCCCGGTTGTAGCTACCCTCAGATCACAGTGCTTTTAGAATTTAATGGGTTGCAGATCAGATTGCTCTCGGGCTCTGTGTGATGGTTGGCTGTAGATTTTCTAGTTTCTCCAGAGAGGGAGAGCATGGTCCCCGGTGTGTGTTGCTGCCTCCTTCCTCCTGTCTCTGATCAGAGTGGCCCTGCCTGTCTCTGTTGCTCTGCAGTGCACACCTGCCCAGTGTGCCCATAAGCCAGGGCTCGGACTGGGGGAGGGGAGGCTCTGGGCATGTCACTCTGTGTCTTTGTCTCTCTGCCTGCCTGTGTCCCTGCCAACTTTCTATTTGTCGTTCGGCGTGTGCACACACGCATCTTGCAGATTTGCGCCTTCCCTTCCTTCCGCCTGTCAGTCACTCCCGGTGCCACCGGGCCCCAGTGGGGTGCTGCGTATTCTCTTCCATTCCCCGCGGTGACGATTGCTTTCTGCCATCCATCAGATGGCATGTCTTTACCTCTCAGCTGTGAGAACCGTCCCTCCTGGGGCGACAAGCTCTCTCCTTTAGCTCCACGGCGTTTGTCCTCACACGCACCAGGCTCCTGTCCTCCTCTCCTCTTCCTGACATTCTTCCATGCTTCCAGCACACGGCTGTGCACGCTCAGCACCACTCACCCATCGGGAAAAACCAGAGAGTGGAAGCGACGGAGTATGGGGTGAAGGAAGCCGACAGGAGCCAGGCAGCCACGAGTTTGACTCCTGACTCTGTCATTTGCCAGCCGAGTGATCTGAGACAGCTCCCTTCACCCTCTCCTGGGGGTTAGTAGAGCCCCAGCTCCACAGGTCACCATGAGGGTCAAATGAGCTGATCGGGGTAGAGTAAACAGCCAGCATACAGCCAGCACTCAGTAAATGCTAGCGACTGCCATCATGATCATGATCATGACGTTCCGGCTGTCAGTTTCACATCCGGGAAGTGTGGTGTTGCCTCACTCGGACATGAATGCCCGCCTTTCTCTTGTAGTGAAAGTGACATCAAGCAACTCTGGTTGCGGCTGAAGAAGGACGAACCTCACTTACTGTCCAACTTCGAGGATTTCCTGACCAGGACCTTCTCACAGCTCCAAGAAGCTCACGAGGAGAAGAACGAACTAGAGTGTGCCCTGAAAAAGTAGGTCCCATTCAGCCATTGGCTATACACGTGTGGGAGAACAGAAGCATGGAGTACACTTTCTTACTCTGTGAGGCCTCCCTGTCGCGGTCTGCCAGCGTGGGCACTGGGACCTGTGGCTGTCATAGAATATGTATTTTTAAGCCTTTGCTCACGTTGATCAGGCCCTACCGTGTGCTAGGCACGTTGTGGTTCTGAAGGGTGAATGACATGCCCTGGGACATAGAGCTTGTAAGTAGCAGAGCCAGCCTTCGGAGCAAGATAGCCCGGCTCCCGAGACTGGTTGGAAGACCACTCTCCCTGCCACTAGACAGTGAGGCCCCGACACCCCAGGGCTACCCCCCAATTGCAGACCAGCCCCATGCCCCACTGAGTCCCCTCCCGACCACTCCCTGGAGCCTCACAGCTCACCTCTGTCCTGCTGCCCCCTGGCCACCAGGGCCTCTGCAGTCATCAGTGATTTCCTGCTCTCCTCCTTTGCCTCGAGGAGGCAGCCCCAGCAAGGTGGGCTCAGGGCCTGAAGCCCGCCGTAGCCAGCCTTGTGCTGCAGACGTGGGGCCAGCCACGTGGATGTTCATCCCCCTGTGGGAATGGGCACTGCATGTGACTGTAGTCATCACATGCACGTTACAGCAGGGAGCTCGCACTTGGTGAGGAATCAAGGATGGTTCACCATCCTGAAGGTGTGGCCAAAATGCAGGGCTGAGTCTGGGTAGCACTTGGAAGTGCGCTGAAGTGATCCTCCCGGTAATTTTGCCATGCACTCTGATCACACCCAGAGATCACTGCCTGCACTTGAGTCCTTGACTGTCCCAACACAGACCATGCACCCTTCCTTGCAAAACTTCTGATGCCCATCACCACCTCCTGGGGGCAGGGCTTCAGAGTCCAGGGTGCTGGACCTCAAAGCCTCCCCGGACAGAGCCTTGGTGGGGAGCATGCAAGCCCTGATTTAGAAGGAGGGCACCACGTGCCTTACCGTGTGGATCACTTAACCACACATTGCCCTGAGCTCCTTTGCATCTCATACCTCCCCCAGATCAACTCTAAAAAGAGCTTGTTGGGGTCCACTGGGTATATACAGGTCTGGAAAACAAGGGCCTTCAGGAGCCGGGGTTACGAGAGAGTTATGGCCAAGTAGTGCTGGGAGAAATGCAGTTTGGCTGGAGGAGTATCGTGAGCATTCTGGGGAGAGGCTCCCGAGGCTCAGAGAAAGGAAGGGTTGAGGGTATGGCTCCACACAGCTTTGAAGCTGTGAGTCAGGACAGATCTATGTTTACATCTTGGCTCTGCCGCGTACTAGCTGTGTGACTCAACCTCTCTGAGTCTCGGCTTCCTTACATATAACATAGGGATGATAATAAATATTTGATGCATGTTAAAATAATAGCCCCTATTATTTTAAATAAGTCTGTTTGTCAGTTTAAAGGATTTGCTAGTGCAAGCAGAGCGTTTGAATCTTGGTACAAGCAGTGATGAACTTCAAGTCCCTTTATCCTTCCAGACAACATGGTATCAGGCCAGCAGCCTTGGCATTGTCTGGAAATTTCTTAGGAATGCAGAATCTCAAGCCTCTCTCCACCCCTACTGAGCCTGCATTGTAACAAGATGTCCGGCTGCTTCCTGTGTGATTTGAGAAGTGGGAGCTGGTAATCAGCCCTGCACTTGAGTCACGTGTGGTTCTGCGACCAGCTAGCTCTGTGACCTTGCTCAAATCTCTTGGCCTCTGTGAGCGTTGGTTTTCTCACCGGTATTCGTTTCTGACCCTCCCTGCACCCCCACTTTCCTCCGACCCCAGCGTTGATCACCCCGAGGAGCTACACAAAGCACGTCACAGAGAGGAAGGTACTCTTTGATCGAAGGAGGGTGAGAGCGGTCACAGCCTGAATGGACAGCAGTGACCCAGCCCACGGCCTGGAATCTTCGCTGCAGGGTACTTGTCTGCTGGCCTGCACTCCCCCAGGGAGAGAGCCATGCTCTTGACTTGTTTCAGAGCCGGTGACCCCTCATGTTCATCCTAGAGTGGCCTCTTTGAGTGATTTGCCCTAATTTAGTGATAATTAAAAAGTTCTTGAGAGGAAAGTCAAGGTCACTCTTGCCTGCATATGCAAAATGAGCTCGGCCATAGGTTCTAGCCCTCTGTACCCATCTTTCATCGACATCCCTGCCAGGCGCACCTGTGCTGGGTTAACTGAGGGAGGCCCACTCCTGGCTGTGCAGCTATGCTGGGACTGGGGATTCTCGGGGCTCCCTCGGGGCTCCCTTGGGGCCAGTCCCACTCCAGGGCTGTTCTCTGGGTGCAGAACCAGAGACCTGAAGGCTGTAGTTGAGCACAGCACAAAAACAGAAGGCAGGAGAAACCTGAGCTCTGGTCCAGGCACTGCCACTGAACGGCTGTGTGACCGCGGGCAGCTAGCTTTACCTCTCTGTGCGCCAGTTTCTTACTGGCAATATGAGAAAACGGGCTTGGTGTTTTTCAAACTTTTTGTGACTGTGACTCATTAGAAGAAATGCTTTTGGCTTTGCAAGTCCCAGACCCTTCCATGTTTACATAACTGAAAATTTCCTGACATGGAGCTCACCCTTATTACATGTGACATACTCTGACATTCTCTATTAGAGTCTCTTTTATTTTCTTGTCTTCTATTAAAGAAACAAAAAAGCTGGTCACATCCGGCTTCTGGGTTCTGACTGGACCAGATGATCTATAAGGGTCCTTGGAGCTCAGCAGTCAAAGAAGAAACCGGAAACCCCGACAGCATCTAGAATATTTAAATGGGAGTCTTGACAGACAACCCAGGGTGAGGTTAAGTGACTCAGAGACATCTTCTAGATGAGTTGGGGAGTTTGGGGCTGTGCGTTTCCAGGCATCAGGGAGAGAGAAGGGAAGAGCTCTCAGGAATGGCCTGATTCAGGCTAGAATCGGGGGATCTGAGCTGTCTGAGACCTGTCTCAGCGTCTCCCAGGCTCTTCCACGGGCTGGCTTTTCAGTGCGGGGTATGACGTTCCAGCTCCGCCTGGAGAATGAAGGCCTGTCCCAGGCAGGGCTCTTGTCGCTGCTGCCGGGCGTCCAGCCCGGACCCCTGGGGACCCAGCACGCTGTCACTCTTGCTCGCCTAGGACAAGCCCTTACTCTGTGCCTGGCTCTGAGTTGAGTACAGAGAACTCAGAGTCCCCATCTTCGAGGAGTTTGTGATCACGCCGATGAGGTCGAGCTCATACCTATAAAAATTATACCATAAAGCCAAACCGAGAATTCCTGTACCATTGAGAGACGGCATTGCCATAGGGCAGCAAAGGCTCTGCCTTCCTCCTCCTTTTGCAGACCACACATCTGGTTTCTCTCTCTGCTGGAGCCCAGAGAAGATGGGATTGTGGGGGAGGGGGGTGGGGGCGGGGGGCGTGGTTTTGATTTTTACCTGCGTATTGGGAATAGGTGAAAGGATAGTCTGGGAGCTCTCAGGCTCCCACTCCCGTGTCCTTTGGGGTGGAGGTTGGGTCAGAATCCTGGGTACAGTGTTTGACTCAGTTGCGTGTCCACTGGGAAGTAGCCCCATGGGGCATGGTGGGGACAAGGTCAAATGCAGGAACATCGGGCTGCAGCCCAGTTCGCCTGCTGAACTCCAGAACCTGGAGGATCCTCCGCATCTCTCTCAGGGAGGGAAGCTGGACTGTAACAGAGCTGTGCTCCTTGTGCTCACCGCACAGAAGCTCAGAGAACTTTATATTTAGTGGGATGCATACAGTTTGGGCTTAGGAAGAACTTCAGGCCATCAGAATTACAGATTCCTGGGGCACCTGGGTGGCTCAGTCCGTTAAGCGTCTGCCTTCAGCTCAGGTCATGATCCAGGAGTCTTGGGATCAAGCCCCACATTGGGCTCCCTGCTCAGTGGGGAGTTTCTCCCTCTCCCTCTGCCCCTCCCCTGCTCGTGCTCGTGCATGCTCTCTCTCTAACAAATAAATAAAATCTTAAAAAAAAAAGACAATTACAGATTCCATTGCATGGAAAGCATCTTTCCAATTATCTTTTCCTGGAAGACAAAAACAAAAAAACAAGCTTCAGCTCTTCCGAGAATGTAGAGAGACACTGTCTGGAGGAAGCAGTAGATTCAGACCTTTTTGGCAGAATCACTAGGGGATGGTGAGGTCCAACTCCAGACAGGTCAGATTCATTTGGTCTGGGGTGCAGACTCGAAGTCTGCATTTATCAACTATCCTGAGGGATTCTGACTTTCTTTTTTTGTTGTTGTTGTTTTGGGTTTTTGTTTTTGTTTTTGTTTTTGTTTTTGTTTTTTAGAGAGAGAGAGAAAGAGAGAGAGGGTGGTAGGAGAGGCGGAGGAGGAGGGAGAGAGAGTCCCAAGCAGGCTCTATGCCCAGTATGGAGCCCGACATGGGGCTCAACCTTATGACCCTGAGATCATGACCTGAGCTGAAATCAAGAGTCAGATGCTTAACCAATTGGGCCACCCAGGCCCCCTGGGATTCTGACTTTTGACCAGAGTTGGCCTCTGCTGGACACATGGGCCTCGTGGGGTTCTTTACCAGGATCTAACCCTGAGGCTGGGAGTCAGGATGAGTCAGGTGGTGTCTGGAAAGTGCCCTGAGCTCTTGGAAGAAAAGTGCTTTGTAGATCAAAGGCAGGCCGAGGCTGTGCTCAGCCATCTGCCGCTCAGTGTCCTGGGAAGACCACCCTGCTGCCTGCTTCACATCACCGGGGGACCACACTTGGCTTTGAGAAACTCAGCAACACTCCCCAGGGCCTTGTTGGAATCAGTTCCTCATCTGCTCAGTCTTTCTCATCCAGCTGAGTCAGGCCTCGGGCGGTTTCCTGGGAGCCCAGGGGCCCTGAGACTGCAGCTCCTGCCCAAGCACTCTCCAAGCACTACTGCATAGAGTGATTGCCCTGGACTCTGGAACTGTGTCCAGACCAGAGGGGAATGTGTCTTACAGCCTGACAGGCAACCTATCTATGATACCGGCTACCCTGCTACCAGCCTGAGAATTGGAATTCTGCAGTACGAAGCTGCAGAGGCATGAGAGTCTTTGGGGGAGGAGGGTGACCTTGTCTCCAGATAGGACAGCGAATAAAGCATCATATATAGGGGGTGGTCCTTGTATTCCACCTGCAAAGGACCTGAGCTGTGTGCTTCTCAAATGTTAGCTTGCTTCAGAATTACCAGGGGATCTTGTTTTAGAGGTAGATTCCTAGGTCTCTTCCCCAGAGAGTTTGTTGTTTTTTTGTTTTGTTTTTTTTTTGAAGATTTTATTTATTTGCCAGAGAGAGAGAGAAAGATAGCAAGAGAGCACAAGCAGGGGAGCAACAGGCAGAGAGAAAGGTAGAAGCAGACTCCCTGCCGAGCAGGGAGCCGGATGGGGGACTCGATGCCAGGACCCTGGGATCATGACCTGAGCTGAAGGCAGATGCTTAACTGATGGAGCCCCCCAGGTGTCCCCCCGCCCCAGAGTTTTTTTTTTTTAATATTTTATTTATTTATTTATTTGACACAGAGAGAGACATTACAAGTAGGCAGAGAGGCAGGCAGAGAGACAGGGAGAAGATGAAGCAGGATCCCTGCTGAGCAGAGAGCCCGATGCGGGCCTCGATCCCAGGACCCTGGGATCATGACCTGAGCCGAAAGCAGAGGCTTTAACCCACTGAGCCACCCAGGCACCCCCGCCCCAGAGTTTAAATCCACATGCCTCGGGGAGGGAGCTCAAGGGTGTGGATCTTAGCGCACATCCCCAGTGGGTCTAACGCAGGCAGGCCACACACCACACTTCAAGAAATGCTGCTCTAGCCTGTTTTTCCGGAATGTTATCTATCTGCAAAAGGTACACTCCAGGGTGCCCTTCCAGTCTGGAATTTTAGTCTTGTTCTTAGGGTGAAGAGAAGTTTTTGGTGAGGGATTTGAGTCACGATGCTATGTCCTAATCAGGCACATGTTTTTTATTGGTATATTACCATCTGAGGCAGAAACACAGTGTTGTCTGCAGCAAATTGAAAGGTGAGGGCTATCTGTGCTCTGTGTACACCACGGGTGTGATTTGTAAGCCTGACTAGTGAAAAATGGGTTGCTTTATAGAATGGGATAAAGTTGCAAAGTTGGTTTATACAAGGCAGCAGAATCTAATTAGAGAGAAACCATCTATCTTGAAAATCCAATTGGCGATTTTACAGTCTCTGCAGAATTTTATACAAACTCTTATGTTTTCCTTTCATTCAGTTCTACTCCAGTCCTGGGGTGGGGGGGCTGGGGGACACATGTGCTGCATGTACATGGGTGTGAGACAGAGACAGACAGAGGTAGAGATAGGGAGGCAATTAGAGAGACTGAGAAAGGCTGATTTCAGGGCCACAAGAAAACCCCAAACAGGGTTTCTCTAGGAAGAGCTTCTCTTGGCGGTTGGGAGCCTGCAGCTGCCTGAAGAAGAGGGCAGGGGGCAGCAGTGAGTCTGAACACCGCTCCTACCATTCCCATCCCAGCCACCAAGCAGGCTGAGCCTGAAGGTGCTTCCATTTTCTTCTCTGGCAAACAGCAGACTCGTGGACACTTTTCAGGCCCAGGGTCTTCACTCTGTGTTCAGTGCTGTGGGGTCGAGGGTGGGGGCGACATGGGAAAAGGGGTCGGGCCCTTCCCGCCATCTTGGCCCTCTCTGGCCCTGGTGGGGTCACCCGATGGACCCATTCCTTGCTTGCTCCAGTTCCTGGTTAGCTCCACAACTGACGGACTCCAGATGGAATTTGGACTGTTGGCTATCCTGAACACAGATGTATGGAATTTCCAGTGCAAGCACTTAGGATGCTTGGGAAGATACAGTGGTGTCATGGATGGAACATGAGACTGGGAGTCAAGGCCTCGGTTCTCCCCTGTACTCAGACCCTGCGTACCCACAGACGGGTCGCTTCCTTGCTCTGACCCTGGTTTTCTTCACATGCAAAGCAAGGAGGTTGGGAATACATGCGCCCAGTCTCTGACAGGGAGGGGGATTCTTCTTCTCTCCACATTAGCCTTTCACCAGACTGTGCAAACAAGAAGTGATCAGACCACTGCCAAGGCCAGAGGCAATTCTAAGCTCTGTCTTGACTTCAAGCTCCTGTAATTTATCTAAAATGTAGAAAAATGCCATTTGTCCAAGGTCAAGACTACACGTTTATTTAGGGAAGGAACTACCTTTTTTTTCTGAAAGGATTTCAGCAGATCCGTGCCTAGAAACCAGAAGTTTGACCAGATGACTTTCTGAGACCTTCTGAATCTGAACAGATTCTGTTCCTAAATGAAGGCAGAAAGGAAACAGAGAAGAATATTTTGACCAAGCAATACTCCATAGCAGGAGGGCTTTGGCCTGTTTGTCATTAGCTGGAACCCCAGTGGTACTGAGCATTAATGCTTTACTCCAGTGTGGTACCTTAACTCTCTCTGTGTAAATCACTTTGGGAAGGTTAATTAATTTTCACAGCCCCTGTGGGAAACTGGCAGGGTAAATTATTGCTAACTACATCTCACCTTCCAGTTCTCTGCAAATAATCCGTTAAGGCCTCTCAGAACTAAGACTTGTATTTACAGGAGAATCACTGTATCTGCACCCCTACTCCTTTCCCACACATCCCATCCTAAATCTCCAATAGCATGCACGTGCTTCTGGTTCTCCTTTAGAGAGCAGGTGTCTGCCACAGTCAGACAACCTGGGTGCCATTCTGTCCTCTAAGCTGGACCTGGCCTTTCCTCCTGGCTTTCAGTAAGACTCATTCTTTCAGATCCATCACTGCCCTATGGCATCCTCAGTATATAATTGTTGTTTCTTCCCTTCACTGTTGAAAATCTCCCTTTTCTGGACTCAGCCTCTGTCTCCCTGAGAACTCTACTATCCTCCCCACTACTAGAGTAGGGGGCTTTGTCCACTTCCTTCCAGGTAGGGCTCTTTGGTCGCAAAGTCACTATCAGGGGCACCTGGGTGACTCAGTGGGTTAAAGCCTCTGCCTTCGGCTCAGGTCATGATCTCAGGGTCCTGGGATCGAGCCCCGCATCAGGCTCTCTGCTCAGCGGGGAGCCTGCTTCCTCCTCTCTCTCTGCCTGCCTCTCTGTATACTTGTGATCTGATCTCTCTCTGTATCAAATAAATAAATAAAAATTAAAAAAAAAAACCAGAGTCACTCTCAGCCAGAGCCAGGGAAACACAGTGGGGTGGGGTCTACTGCACGGTATGTGGCTCCTTCCACCTGCTCCTTTCCTCCATGCCACGTTAGCATTGGACTTGGTGCTCTTAGATGCTAAAATCCTGGTGTACAGAGCCCATCCCATTGGTCTAAATTATTTTACCCAGTGTGTTACTTTATAAAGGGGTTAACCAATACTTGATGTTGATGGTGATATTACGGCTCTCCTTTCCTGAATCACCTCAGGTTTTGTTCTTCCCCAAGTCTTCTGTTCCTTATGTTTCTGCATTCTCATACATGTCTTCTGCTGCCTGATTCCTCTTCAGTTTCTACTTACCTTTTGGTTGAAATCGGAAGGAATTATAAAGCAGTCACTCTTAAAAGGGGGTCCACAAGCCCCTGGAGAATCAGAGAACTCATTTACTTAGAATTTATTAAATACATTTTATTGGCTACCTATTGTGCTAAATAACTCCACATCCATTATCTTATTTAAACCTCACATCTCCACTCTACAGTAGGTATTGTTATCTGATTTTCCAGATACAGAAAACCTCAGGGTCACTGAGGACATGGGGACTTGTCCAAGGCCACAAAGCTTGTAAATGTCAGGATCGAGATTTGAACCAAGGCCTTTTTACTCTGGGTCTAAGGAATTCTGAGCCAACCAAACTGTCAGCAGGTTATAACCTGGACTACAGTAGAATATGCTAGAAGCACTATCCAGCCATTGTACTCAAAGAGCAAGAAAGTGAGGATAAATGTTGGTGCTCATGACTACTCACTGCCTCCTTCCTACATTTGTTTCTCTGTCTCACTGAGAGCTCGCATCTCTTTCTCTCCCTATTCTCTGTCCCTCCTCCCCCTGGAGCTCCAAATGACTAGGCACAGATAGCAGACAAGAGAATAATTAAATAAACACTGCCCTGGGTTGTGGGGGAGTGTTTTAAGAATGGCTAATAGAAGATAGGTTGAATATTTATGCCCATGCGGTATTAATAGCTCAGAGAGCTCTATTACAGACTGCTGTCTTTGTCTTTTTCAATATTTTTACCAGTGGCATGAACAAAGGGAGATAAGGAAGAATAATTTTGTAGTAATAAAAAAGGTTCCATCCATAAAGAAGATACAATAGAAATAAACTTGTAGGCATCAAACAACAGCAACAAAATAGGTAAGGCCAAAAACTTTTAGAAAATTTGATAAAAACAAGACTTTAAAAGATTTTAACAAACTTATCTAGGATTTGATACATTGGTCAGGCAAAAAGTACTGTAAGTATGTAAAATATTTGAAACTATCAAGCAGCAAGCTTAATTTAAGAGATAAATATAGAGTTGTGTGCCCTGCAGTAGAATACACATTCTTCTCATGGAAGTTATACAAAATGTGATAATGTTTTCGATTGCACAGGAAAGGTTCATAGATTCTAAGAGGTAGATACCTTACCAATATATATATATATATATTTTGCTAATACAATAAGCTAGAAACCAGTAGTTTTTAAATTAAAAACACTCTTTTAGGGTGCCTGGGTGGCTCAGTCGGTTAAGTGTCTTCCTTCAGCTCAGGTCATGATCTCAGGTTCTGGGATTGAGCCTGCATCAGGCTCTTTGCTCAGTGGGGAGTCTGCTTCTCTCTCTCTCTCTCTCTCTCTCTCTCTCTCTCAAATAAAAAAAGAAAATCTTAAAAAAAATAAAAACACTCTTCTAAACAACTCTCAGATGAATTAAATAATCAAAACCAACAAACTAAGATAATACATTATTTACCTTGCATTATGATTGAAAATTTAAAATACCAATAAAGCTTGGAAGGTCATTGAGGACACTGGATGACCAGTTAGGCTCCATTAAGACAATGTCAAGCTGGAAAGACGGACTGACTCTAACACAATTACATCTGAGATCTTGCTCTGGTGTCCAAAAAGCCAATGACAGAAGCACAAGGTGGAAGAGATATAATTCAGTAACACCATTTTTAAAAGAAAAACAATCACACAGACAAAAGATTTAGAGGTTTTACTTGATAAATGGTTTCGGCATTCATCAAGTGTGATGCAGCTGCCAAGGAAAGTTAATGTGATTTTAGGCTGCATGAATAGATATGCAGTGTCTAAAACAAGAGAGGCATAGTCTAGCTCTAAGCTGTGCTAATCAGACTTCACACACTTGGGGAGCTCCGAGACTCCAGAGTCGGGGACTCTGTGGATCAAGGATGCTAAATCAGGGCACATTCAGAGAAAAGTAAAAAGAAAGATGAAGGGTGGCACCAAAAAAAAAAAATCCATGTAAGCCATGGTTGGAGGAAGAGGCATGGCATAAACCCAAGGCAACTCCTTGAAGTCTTAATGCTGTTTTCAAATATATAAAGGGTTTTTACGCAGGGGAGGGATAGAGTTATAGAAAGATATATTTCTGTGAGCCAGAATACTCCAAAGATGTAGGAGCTGTTTAGAGATGCAGCCAAATTTCCTATCGCTAGAGGTGTTCTAACCTAGTTTGGGTAAACACATGACAGAGACATTGTGGAAGAGGTTTAGCTCTGGGAAAAGAGGTGGTTGGATCAGACAGAACTTCCCACCCTGAAATTCTTCAATTTCTTTGGAATCTGATGTTTCCCTGAGTCTGGTCTTTCCATGGCCAACTGAGTTAGGTATCCACAGCCTTAAATTGATTTTGTACAAATTTTCAGCAGTCACCTTTGAGCATAGACCCTGTGGATGACAAGTGTCCCAGTGCCCTAACCTCGTTGAGACAGCATCAGCCCAGATGAGATTTTTTTTTTCAGGATTTTAAAAGGAAACATTCAATTAAAGACATTTGATGTTCTAAGACTTCAGAGAAGGGGTCAACGAGGGTTCGAATAGGTGGGAAAATTCTCACAGAGAAGACGGAAAGGTGTATGTGTGCATTGGGCAATGTGAGTGGTTTTTGAAATTGTGGTAAAAGAGGTGTATTGCTAAGCAAACATAATTGGTTGCTTCTCTCCTTTGGTGGAGGAATATGCTGTGCCCGCTGGAGTGCCACATGCCACACGTGCAGAACTTTTTGGAGTGTCTCTCACGATCACCCTTCTCGTGGCCACTGCAGCGCTCCCCCAGACATAGGCTTCTGGCTCTGCAGCTCTGCTCACACACAGCCTGCGTCTCTAACAGATGGATCTGACAGGAGCTTTTACTGACGGAGCTTTCCATTCTTCATCTTCCTGATTGCCTCTCACCTTTTCCAAGCCCGGCAGTACTTTTATCCTTGAAACTAAGACCTTCCTCCCTTTGGGGACCAGTGGCTCTTGCCCTCCACAGCCCCTGACAGTAATTACAATAATAAATAATCCCTTACATTTATTTAGGGCTTTGCAGTTCCAAATCCTTTTCATCCCTGCTCTCTTGTTTGTTCATCATGCTGGTGTGGGGGCCGGTGGGGGGCAGGGGTGGGGAACTTGGGGCAGGTGTAAAGAGGTCAGAGTGCTCAAGGTCACACTGAAGATATGAGCTGATTCCAGGTTCAGAACCTAGGTCTTTTAGAGCCCTGAGCTGGTTTAGTGGTGTGAATGGTATGAACAACACCATGATGCCCTCCCCTCCCCCATTCCTGGGGCTCGTGTGTCTGACTCAGGCTGGTCATGAGCTGGTCAGTCCTATGGGACTCATATTCTGAAGACCTTCATGGCTGGCCCAGTCCCCTAGGATGCCAGCTTTACCCAAAAGCATTTCCAGAGGTTTTGTTCCATAGATAAGTCTGGTTAGACTGAACCCTGGCTCATTGATGCCCACCTGGAACCCCAGGGCTTCTTTGCAATGGACCCAACCTTGGCTAATGAGGGCTAGAATGAGGCACCATTCAGAGGCTATGTCTGCCTTCTCCCTATTTGTTTTTTGTAGCAGTCTGCAAAGTTACTTTATAATAAGCAAACTGACATGCAAGCATGAAAAAGAGTTTAATTTAATCGAATAAAACTTAGAGCAAAGTTAATATAACACATTTAATGATAGTATAGAATTGATGCCCTGTATGGTTATTAAGCATGACTGTAATTGGTATGGCTTTATCAGGGCAAATCAATTTTTAAGTTTCTCTCATCTCACTTTATTAGTTCTTCAGTATTTATGTCGTTGGAATCACTGTCTAAAATTGTCCTTGATACAATTTACTATCTAGCCCCGGAATTTCTTTGAGCATAGGAAGATCATTCCAGAGACCAAGAGAAGATTCTCTTTCTGCAAGTCCCTTCAGGCAGTGTTCCTATCTGTCCTTGAGGTATCCCTATTCAACAGCAGGTAGTTTTGCTCCTTGTTTCTTGCCAAGATTTTCTTATATTTATTATGGGCTGGCTAATAACAAAAGTAACAATCCAAAGCACCTGTCGTTTAGCAAGAAGAGATTTCTTACTCGTGGCCGACCAGACATTTCCCACGCCCAGCATGGTGGTAAACACAGGGCTCCAGCTCGTGGAAGTCTCCTTTCGCTGAGCGCGTCCTGAGGCCATTGCCGCACTCACTCCAAGGATTTCTGGCTTTGGGGGGTACAGACAAGAGAGGGAAGTTAGAGGCTTCTGCTTTGATATGAGTGACCTTGGCCATGAAGACTCATACCAGGTCCTTGTCTGGGTCAGCTTTGTGGTTCCTATAGAACTGGAAGGATGCCAATCCAAATGGCTCCTTAGTCACGCTCCGTCTGTGCATGAGGCATGGGTACCAAGTGAGGAAGGAACATCCTTGGGCAGCGGGAAGGGCCTGGCATGGATCAGAGTCCCGCGTGGACATTAGGGAGGTGGGGCTTCAAACAATGAAGAACGCAGAGGAATAAACACATTACCATCCTTGATGTTTTGTTCAGAAATCTCGCGAGTACCTCTTAGAACAGAAAACCAGAGCCCATTCCTTCATTATAAAAGTCTCCTTCCTTGAATAAAGGGCAGAGAGGGCCTGCCACCATTAGAGTTTAGAATAGCAAGAGCCATATAGTATGTATATGTTTAAATCAGACCTTGAGAGCCAAGACATCAGCCTGCTCCAGGGCCTGGATTCCCCTTAACAGGTGAGGAAGAGAACCAGAGCGCACTGAGCCAGACAGAAGCTTTCACTGCAGGTCAGAGAACAGGGGTCATAAGTGCGGTCCCCTGGGAATGGGGATGCTTTGGCCAGATAACTTCCATCTCAGTTCATATGTTCAGCCTTCCTGTTTGAATTTGGACGTGGGGGGGGCGTGGCATTCAAAGGAGGACCTATTTGGGGAGAGAAGGAGGAACAACACCAGAGATGACCTCTAAACTTTGTTCCCATAGCCACATTTGTCTTGGTCTCTGTATAGGAGCAGAGTCCCCAGGTATTTACTTCCCATCCTGTGGGGCTCTTCAGTGTAGGGAGAAGATGCTGGCAGAGGGGATAAGGACATCTCATTATCACCACCCTTGAGCCAGCCTGCCCCTTCTCATGCTGTCTGGCTGGGGCCCGGACCTGAGAAGGCACAAGCCCTGGACAGGTGTGGCTCCCCTTCCTTCGTAGTGGGCCTAGTGTCAGTGGTGGTCAGTGTCATGGGATCTTTTGACATCTTCTGAGAAACGTGCATCACCCAAGCACACAATTTCGGGAGCACCTTCTGACAGTGCTGCTCAGAAAGTGCTGGTGTAGCCAAGTAGAAAGAAAGCATCCAAAGTGGGAAGGAGAGCAACCAAGAGCCCAAACAGGAAAGAAGCCTGCACAACACGACTTTATGCTGACCGCAGGTGTAGGGACGAGCAGACAAGAGGGAGGTCCATCTAGTAGAGCCGGGGCTCGTTGTTGAAGTAAAGTGAGGTTAAGGAACACGGAGCCAGAGAAGCCTCACTGAGGAGTGTGGGGTCATCTAGAAACGATGGCCTCCTCATCTAGGAGCAGGAGAAGGTCCAGCTAGGCCTGCGTCCATCTGTTAATCCTGAGGAAACTGATCTCGCAGCTTCGGTGGATGGGACCTACTTAGTCACCCCCACCATTCCGAGCTCCTGATGGGGTCCTGGTGCCAGAGCTCCAGGACGCGTGTTGTGGAATAAAGGAATTTGAGTGTAGACCTCATCAGACTCTCCTTCTGCCACCTCTGCAGGAAAATTGCTGCTTATGATGAAGAAATCCAGCATCTCTACGAGGAGATGGAACAGCAAATCAAGCATGAGAAGGAGCAGTTTCTCCTAAAAGTAAGAGTCCACACTGGGGCTCGGCTCTGAGGGCCCAGCGGAAAGCTTGCCTGCTCTGACCCCCTCCCCCAGTTCAAGGCTATAGACCCTCACCCACGGCACCGTGGGCTCCCTGTTTTTCTGCTTTATTTAGATTTTCCAAGGCGTCTGTCACCCTCAAATGTGGCATCTAATTTTCTTCTTTATTTTTGTTGATTGGGGTCTGTCTCTTCCTACTAACATCAAAGCTCCATAAGAGCAGGAATCTTGATTTCACTTGCTAACGTGTCCTCAGCACCTCAGCCATCCTTGGGGCATAGTAGGTCCTCAACAAACTTGTGTTGAATCACTGAATGAATGAACAGGGACAAAGGAATGAATGAGTAAATGAATGAAAGGATGAAGGTATATGCATTGCCTGTCACAACAGCTTGAAGTTGGGGTCTGACACTGGCTGGTCCCCAGAGCTAAGTGGCAGGCCCACCCTGACGCTGTCCACTCCCCTCTGTGCCCAGAAACTCCCCTCAGGAGGCCATCATTAGAGTCAACGCTTCCTGTCCTTAGACACCTAGAAAATATAATACCCAAGACAAATCAAACCCCACCCTTCTAGGACACTGTGGGAGAACATTTACAATCTTCCCCTGTTCCTAGTCTGGCACTTAGCCTCCTACCAAGCCCTGCTGTTTGTCTTGGGAGGTAAGAACTGGTGAAATTCTCCCCTTTTCCAAGCTAAGCAGGGGCCTTTGGGGAACATATTTATAAAACAAAACTGTAGGAAGCTCTCTCATCTATTTTTGGATTATCCAGTTGGTGGGTTCTCAGCAGAGAAGTCTTTAATCTTGAAGGATAGCCTCCTCCCTTCGTTCAGGTTGCTATTACAATACCATAAATAGGTGGCTTATAAACAACAGACATTTATTTCTCACAGTTCAGGAGGAAGCCCCAACTCAACGGGTTGGCGTGGTGGTCAGGTTCTGGTGAAAGCCCACTTCCTGGGTTCATCTGTGGCCTTCTCGCTGTGTCCTCACATGGCGGAGGGGGGCAAACAAGTGTCTGGGGTCACTTTTATAAGGACACTAATCCCACTCCTGTGGACTCTGCCCTCGTGGCCCCCTCACCTCCCAAAGGTCCCACCTCCTAGGGGATTAAGTTTCAACATGTGACTTCCGGGGATACAACATAGAGACCATGCCACCCCCTGCCTCTCAGAACCGAACCTGGGCTATTATCACAACCCCATCCCTCCTTCTTCGTGTGGATGGGTTTGAACAAATTTTTAATTTTATGCTGGTTGGATTATCCACACCAAGGTTCTATTTATTCTCATAGATGCCATTCCCACTGAGGTGAAGTTGGAATGCTTTGCAGAAAAAGCCAATAGTATTCTCCAACTAGATCCCTCTGAGGGCTTGTCAGTATTTCCAGACTCTCCCTTCCCCTTTTGCGGGGGGGGGGGCATTAAACCATTCGGCCTATCCCTTGACCTTCAGCATTGCTGGGTGAGTATAAGGCAGACAGAACTCAGACACGTATCACCCAGTGGCCCCCAAAATACTTTCCTGAGAACAGCAGCCTTTTTCCTCCCTGCTATGGGAAAGCCACTCCCTTGACCCCAAACGATCTACTTCTAGGCCATGACTACAGGTCAAAGGTCCTAGCTAAAGAAAGAAGCATGTTTCCAGAAGCGAAAGGTGGGCCAAGGCATGGCAACTGGGAATGGGAGGAGGTCGGAGGAAAACCTTCAAGGACACATTCACGTCATGTAAGATGATGTCACAACGCTGCTGTACCTCTTCACCTACCCTCTGCTCCCTCCCTCCCTTGCTCAGTACCCCTTGCCTTTCAGACTCAGTGCTTTGATGTTCACTTTTTGCAGAAACGTGGAAACCGTTGGGATGTGTTTGGCTTTGCAGACACAGGCTTTTGCCTGGTTCCAGGGGGAAGACTGTGGTGTTAGAGTTTAGGACAGCACAGGGAGGGCTGGCTCTTCTGGCCAGGGCTTGGACCCTGGGGCGACACAGAGCAGTCTGACAGTGAGGGAAATGCGTAATCACTTGCACGACCCGGGTCCGGGGTAAGAGACTCCCTCCAGGCTCCGCTGGCTCCCAGTGGGGATGGCAGCATCTGCACTAGAATTCCGGAGCCTCCCCTACCCCCAGCCCCCCTCACCCCAGCGCTGTTCACAGGGCACCCGTTCTGGGAGCAACACCCCAAACTGAGCGAAGCGGGGTCCCTGGTGAAAGAGTTGAGAGCAGGTGCTGCCTGGTCTGATCCTGCTTCTACAATTGCATGTGGTTGACAGGAAGACCATCACAGGCTCTCCCCGAACTCCATTTACCTGCCTGCGGAGCTGGGCAGCGTCTGCAGATGATGAGCCCAGGCTAACCCTGAGCCTTTGAACGGAGGTGTCTAATGGCCAATACCCTGGGAGTGGTTGCGTGGCCCCGCTCCCCTGGGGGCCCCATCATGCCCAACCCCGTAGTCTCCATAGTGGGCGGCATCCCACGCTGTCCTCCTGGGCCAGCGCCTCCCCAGGGGCTCTAGTAGTGAGTTATATGAACCTTATAATGGTTTCTTCTCTTCCTGCACATTTTACACCTCCTTTCTGCCTTCCAGAGAGTGGAGAGCTGCAGGGGGCCTGCATATTTTTGTTTTCTATCGTGTGAATAAAGAAATAAAGATAGCTGGGTAAGGCCAGGGCTAGAACCCCAGTCTCCTGACTCCCAGCTGAGGGCCTTTACACCAGACTAGGCTCTGTGAGAACATCAGCCATCCTGACAACCCACACAGTTCTCTCCTTACCCACCCCAAGCCCCTTCACACTGCCTCGTCAGCTTCTGGAGCAGGGAAGCCCAGCTGTAGGGCAGGAGGGGAGGGGCTGTCGAGCACAGGGGCAGAGACCTCATGAAGAGCAGGGCTAGACACCTCAATCATGGCGGGAAACAGCGAGGACCTAGACCTTCAAGGGGAAGAAGCAATGCCCTGCATTTCCTGAGCAATGGCAATTTAAGGCATCCACTTTGGAAGGATATTCTGCTCCTCCATTTACAGATGGGGAGGTAGGGGCCTGGCATTCAAACTCAGTCCCCTGTTCTGTTCTCCGTGTTCAAGACTCCACCACTAAGGGATGCTGCCTCTTTCCAGGGGGGTGGGGAGGGGTGGGACACGGTCACTGGTCGTGGTCACACTTAGTGGGAGCTGGTGTCATGGCTTATGGAGCACTTGTCATCTCTCCATCTTGCTGGGCCACAATGCCAGCCAGGCAGGGCACCTCAGCCCTGAAATGTTGTGGGAAGGGCCCCAAGGTCCAAAAGGATGGGTGGGCCCTGCTGTTGAGCAGATACGAGGTAGGGGGGAAAAAATCTCCATCTCAGGTGCATTTGGGCCTCACGTGTCCTTGTTTCTGGCCTGGCAGGACACAGAGAGGTTTCAGGCCCACAGTCAGGAGCTCGAGCAGAAACTGCTGTCAAAGGAGCAGGAGCTGGAGCAGCTCATCCAGAAGCAGAAACGGGTATGAATTTGTCTCCTCTGCTGGCTCTTGCCTACTTGCCCTGCTGCTCACTGGAGGCTTTGAGTTGGTTCGTTTGTTGGACTGTTTTTAATCTGAGAAGAACCATTGAGCTACACAAAAAATAGCATTTGAAATCACAGGTGAGACCAGGATAAACCCTTCACCTCTCCAGTGGCAGGTGTTAAATTTGGGAAAGTTGCCAAGAATTCTCCCTCGAGGCATCCGAAGACATCATCTTATAATTATGCCCCAGGAGCCACCAGAATGCCAACACGTTCATTCATTTCCTGCACCCTGTGTCAGAAAAGACCAGGATGCTCAGATACAAGGGGCATAGTGTCTGATGCTTTGGGGAAGGCTGCAGACAGTGATGTCTTCCTGCCTTCCTTCCTCCTATGGCCATGGATACCTCCAGCAGCAAGAGGCTCTTCAAAGAACAATTTGTACATCCCTTGTCTTCCTATGTGCCCCAAAAAGGTCCATCAACCTTTTTTGTGGCTGTTCCCATCACCCCCCAGGATGGAGGCAGACATCGGATGGCCCTCCGATGTGCCCTACCCCCAGGAGGCAGTCTGGGTGGTGCACTGTATAGGGCTGGCTAATGACCCCATGAAGACTGATGGCCGGGGCAAACTTCATGCTTGCAGCCTCCTCTCCAAAGCAAGGGCCCATCAGGGAGAGAAGCCAGGGTGCCACTTGGCTTCCTGTTTTGTTTTGTCTAGCCCTGGACAGACCCAGACATATTGCTTCTGTTTAAATAGAGAGGCCTATTTTTAGCAACACATTAAAATATGCTTGAAGCTGCCCCATGCTGAAGCTAGAGACTGTCCCCCCCTGCTTTTGCCCAACCTATGGATTTTGATTTCTTCCTTCTGCAAGCAAGATCATTTCAACTCGGGGAGCTGCCGGCTGCTTACCCTTCCCCTGCCACAGCCCTACCTTCTCATGCTCCTACTCCTCGTCGCTATTATGCATTAAGTTCTTACCAATTAGTTATCCCTCAAATGAATGATTGCCACTCGATTTAATTACTGCATGCTTGCCTGATTACACAGGGCCTCTTGAGAATCAAACAAAATTCCTTGTTGCTGCTTCCTCCTCCTTTTACTGGCCACATTCATTAAACTAAATTTATTATGATATATTTGCTTTGGTTTGATTCCTCCTCTGGTGAGAGGATTGGAAGCTCTGCAAAGGAGAATCATCAGCCAAGAAAAGCTGCACTTATACAAATGCAGGGGTTTTTTCGTTTTTGTTTTTTGTTTTTTGTTGTTGTTGCTTTAGGGACATGGAACAAGGTATGTGTTTGGTTTGACCTGTTTTAGCTGTTTCCTAAGAATTTCCAGGGTTTCTGGCCACCCTACAAAGTTTCTCTAGATTAAAGGAATTGGCCTTATTTAGCTGAGAGAAGAAAAGGAGACAAATAGACTTACTGTCAGCATTCAGAACTGGGAAGGAGCGGGTATACCTCAGTGGCAGAGCATTTGACTGCAGAACTGGGAAGGATGGTTTTATGGAGAATGCCGCTTAGCTGCCTTCCATGTTCAGCAGGGCTGAGAGAGACAGTCGAATGAAAGGACAAGAGGGATTGAGGTTGGCTCTCAAGACCACAGATGAGATGATCACGATCAGCATTATTGTCACTGGGATGGGGGACGCAGATGGAGGGTTGACCGTCCTTTCCTAGTGGTCCTTTTGAATGGCACCACTCCCTCTGAGCAGTTCAGGAGCTGTGGACACAGGGGAGAGATGAGATGTGCTCTGAAAGCTCCCCCCTGCCTCCAGAAGTGCATCCATGTGCTTTAAGGAGCAGGACAAAACCTGTCGAGGCTATGGGGTGGCGAGGGCTGCCCATGATGACTCCCACCCAAAGGTGGAGAAAATGAGGGGAGGAGGGGGGCAGGCCAGACTGGACGGTGGCTGTTTATCATTCCCTTCTGCTCCCCCACTTTCCTTTCCAGCTGGAAGGCCAGTGTGCCATGCTCCAAAATGATGAGCATGAGACCAAGGCTGAGAATACCAAGCTGAAAGTCACAAACCAGGAGCTGGCCCGGGAGCTGGAGCGGACGTCCCAGGAGCTGCAGGAAGCCCAGCAGCAGCTGGAGAGCCTCCAGCAGGAGGCCTGCCAACTCCACCAGGAGAAGGAGATGTGAGTCCAGCCTTCACAGGCTCCTGTCCCTGCTGATCAGCTCCACCCCCTGCTGCGAGCGAGCCGTCTCCTCTCTCGGAGACCCTGTCACCTTGCCTATCCCGTGAGGCTTGGGGGCTCTTTGCTCCCTGAACATCTCTTCTGGGAGCCTGAGGCCGTGAAGCAGACTGTGGCCAGCATAATCTAGGATTCACAGGACATCTACAACGCTGTTCTTGGAAAATTTATTACATGATGTGAAAGACATGTTATCCAACCAACAAATATAAGGCAGTCCTTGAGAAAAGGTTGAGTGAGCAGACAGAGCACATGTGACTGTCATCATTTATTTTTTTTAAAGATTTTTTTATTTATTTGAAGGGGGGAGCCCAGGAGAGTGGGGGGAGGGGCAGAGAGAGAGGGAAAAGCAGACTCCCTGCCAGGCTCCTGATGCCAGGCTCTACCTCATGACCCTGAGATCATGACCTGAGCCGAAACCAAGAGTCAGTCGCTTAACTGATGGAGCCACCCAGGCGCCCCTTTTATTTTATGTTATTAAAAAAAAAAGTTTAAAGATTTACTTGAGAGAGAAAGAGGTGACTGTCATAGTAGAGATGGGAAGAGCCAAGACAAGAGTGAAGCAGAGGCATCTGAGGACAGAAAGGAACCTGTTGGAGAGTGTGGCAGTGCCCTGGAATCTTCGTTGCAGGCTGCCCACTCACTCCTCCATGTCGGCCCAGTGCAGGGGAGCCCCACATCTCTTGGGGTCCCGTTTGCCAGTGAGCTGCACTGGGCGTGCAGCCAGCGGGCTCAGCCTGCTGGGCGGAGGCAGGTGCGAGGAAGGATCAAGGGCTGGGTCTGCGTGCTAAGCCACAGAATTTGCTGGGGGAGCAGCTATTTATCTCATCTTGGGAGCATTAGCTTCTGAGAACAAATGCAATCCTTGGTATGCCGAGGGACGGGGACCTCCCTTGTTTATTTGTTCATGCATTTCCCTGTACATCCGTTTACTTAGTCATTTGTCAAACATTTATTGAAAACTACTCTGCCCTGGTTACTATATTGTGCATTCTGTGTGTCACCCCTATGTCAATAACTTGACATTATTGCCTATGAACTTGATAGCATCCTGCTGAGGCAGGTACTGTGAGTATCCACTGTGTGGATGAGGAAGCCGAGGGTCCGGGGTCTTAAGGAACTGTCATGCAAGGCTCAGGGCAAGACACATCTGGCTGACTCCCCACAGCGCATAATGAGTTGGCCAGAGAATACTGACTCAGAAGTAAGACTGGCCATTGCTCACTCATTATTCGCTCTGACTCCCATTCGTTCCCTTCATTCATTCTGCAGAAGGTCACGTGTGCCTGGTCCTATGCCAGGTATTACTGAACGTCTGATTTCAGAGGGCAGTGTTGCTCAGCAGTGCCGAGTTTTATGTAGGTTCCGCCTCTCCTTGTTAAGTGAAAGCCCTCCCTCCATCTGATCACTGGCAACATTTGGGTCCATCGGCCCAAATCCCATTGTGCTGCCATGCTGTTTGGGACTGATTGCCTGTGGCAAGAGGGAGAAAATGTGTTTGCATGTGGAGTTTTAAAAAAACTCCAATTAAAAAAAAAATGTATTTCCGAGTAACTGACTTAAAACCCTTCACTCCAATTCTTGGATGACCAGTGGCAGGACACTGTATTTCATTGTAAATGAGCAAAATCAGTTCCTCCTCATTGAGAGCAGGCCAACAAGGTGCAGGCAATTAACTTTACAAACAGAATTAAGGATTCAGACTCTTAAAATTCAATCAAGTTCTAAAACAACAAACATCTGAAGGCACAAGCATTAGAACAGCAAATGGAAATAAGCAGCCAGTGCTGAGGTATCGAATCACAGCATGAGGATTAAAATCTTTCTAAAGTCTTATCTTAATTAACCAAGCCAGAGACACAATCTCTGGAGGCTGGGAATTGAAAAGGAGGGTTAGGAGGGAGAGATAAATAATTTCAGAACCTTCGAGACTTGTTTTTAAAAAGCGTGCAATGCCACAGTCGGAGTGCATGCCTGGAGCCCCGGGAGGGAGTGTCCAGTCTAGGGGGGTCAGGAGACAAGGGCAGTGAGAGCCTTAGATTATTTCTGGAGAGCAGAATCCCAGACTAACAATCCTGATAGAACCCAAGGGCTGTAGTTCACCTTTTCATTTTATGAACGAAGAAACCCAAGGTTCATTGAGGTGCAAAGCCACATAGCTGGTTAGTGCCAGAAAACAGGGATAGAGCCTGGTGGTCCCGATAGCAGGCGCTCCCCCCACCTCCAACAACATCTTGTCGCCTGATGTTGTACCAGAGCAGCTGGGAAGGGAGAGGATGGAATTGGGAGATAAAAAGACTTAGTCATTTATCAGCTAGAATTCTGAATGGGCAAAATTAATTTTTCTCTTCTCTGAAGATGCTCTAGGAAGGAGAACTTGATTTTAAAATAAGATAAAGAAGGAACAATCAAGCAGGAGAGATAATATAAAGATGAAGGTCAGCTGAAAAGCGGTTGGTTACCTTTCTGTTTATTTTGTTAATAAATTTCTGTTTGGGGTAGGTAGTTCATGACAAGGCACAGAATTCGAAAGGCACAAAAGGATATACAATCGAAATGAGACCTGCGTGCCCCCTGCCCCACCTATGACTCCTGGCCAGCGATCACCCAGAGGCCAGCAGTCCTGATTTCCTTCCAGAATGTTCTATGCATATACAAGCACACACACACACACACACACACACACACACACTTTTCATTTACAAAGTGGTAGCACACTGTTCTGCATTAGCCTGCATTTTCACTTGACAATATATTTTGGAGATGTTCCCTATCTCATCCCTCTCCAGAAAACAAAGCCAACAGCAAGCTGTTCTCTGAAGACAACCGTAAACCTCTCACCAGTCACTCCAATGAAAAATGCCAAGGTCTTTCCCTCTCAGTCCACAGATTACCCAGGATAAACCTTTATGATGTCTAGTTAAAAGGACTTTGAAGGTCATTTGGTCATATATCCAAAATGTCATTTGGTTTTTCAGGAATGCCCTTTTTTTTGTTAACACACAAGAAGATTAAGTATGCATGGGTATCTAATAGACGCACGTTTCCCAGATAAATAGGTAGACATATGTTCACGTCCATATGTAGCATACGTGTGTACATACGTATGTGCGTGTTTGTGTGGCCTCGGTGGTCAACAGGTGCTATGTAAACAGGGCAAGGGACCGGACTGCCTTGGTTTTTAGGAATCGGCTCCTAAATCCAACACACTTCAAGAACACATACCTCAGCTTCCCAAGGAGTGATTGTCCTTAGCAGGGGCGAATCTGTCTGCTCCTGCTGGAGAATCAGAGCCCAGGGCTGGGACAGAGGAACCACAAAGCCATCTCTGCTTCCGGGCTCGGCAACTGCAGGCAGACAGCTGCACTCACGTACTGCTCATCACAGCAGAATCCTAGGCAGGGACTTGGGGACCCGGTTTGGGTAATGGAAAATACATTGTTTTCCCTCAAGTTGAAATTAAATATAATTGGTAATAAAATGTTAAGAATTTGCAGCTCTGCAGGAGCGAGAGAAGTTTTGTTGCTTAATTAGGATTGTCTGAGGTGAACTTAGGATTTGATTCAGTCTGTTATTGTTGTAAATTGACTTTATAATTATTCTATAAGAGGGAAAAAACCACACCAATACCTTTTAAGGAATCTGATTATGGTGAGTTTGGCCCGAGTCTGGATGGATCGAGCAAGCAGGTGCTGTTTACACCAACTCAGTAATGACATTGTGGAGGCGACAAGGGGGGATGCGGTGATTGTCCTTGCCAAGCCCGGTGTGGGCACAGCCCAGGGAGCCTGGACAGCCTGTGGAGATGCACACGTTTGTGAGGCTGGAAGACACTTCCTACACTAGAAGCTCTGCTGTGGTTTGGAAATCTGGAACTACGGACCTTTTGCAGTAACCTTAGGAGTGATTTAATTATTTCTAAACTGGTGCAGAGCACAGAGGAAGGATAGAGGCCAAGTTGTGAAGTTCAGCAAGGCTTATTTTCTGACATCACCCAGTTCTGCTTTCTCTTTTCCCTTTCTTCCCTGAGTGTTGTTGAAGACCTCAAGACTCACCCCTTCCTTCCTCTCTTCCTTGCTCCATCCCTGCCTTCCTTCTTCCCTTCCCCACTCTCCTTTTGTTTCTTGCTGCTATTTATTGACTGTGCCTTCAGGCTGGGCACTGGGTTGCATAGAGAGATGCAAACAAACCTGACCAAACCAGACACAGTCACTCTCCAGACACCCCAGCTACCTCTCAGCTTCTCCCTCCCCTTCCTCAAAACTCCTGACATGATTGACATGTTAACACTGTGATATAAGCATCTGATTGTAATTGATACATTTAATCTCTGCTTGCTGGCTAGGGATAAGAAATCCTAAGTCAAAGAAATGAATGGCCAACAGTGAAAATTCCAGAGACCTAGGAACAGATTGGAGACTTACAGGGGAAGATAGGGAAGGAGGAATGATTGATTCTTCTGGAGCTCCTGGAAATAAACACAACCAGCATCAGGGGAAAAAAACACAAGTTCTTCTCTTACCCTCCAAGATGGGGTCGGAGAATCAATTCCCTGAATTCTGGGCAGGGCAAGACCACCTAGAGCCTGCGTAGGGAGCCCTGTTCATGGGTTTGGGAGCAGGAGGTCCTAATCTAGATTAGAACACTGGCTCAGTCATGGATTGTCTGTGTGACGTGGGGAGAATTACTGACGCTTTGACAGTCTGTGTCTATGAAATGGGGATAATTTCATCTTCCAAATAGGGCATCTGTTCTGACTAAATGAGATCATGGTTGAAACCACGTGCATGCAGCAGGTGCTCTCTGGGGGCAGGGGTGGGGGGGGGAGGCAGATTCCTCTAAATCCCCCGGTTCCCAGGGTGAGGTACTGCCTGCTGGGTTCCAGTGGGAGGGTCCTGGGCACCCAACTGCGCACAGCCCCTCACGCTGTGGTAGCTTACATCCCCAGACTGGAAGCTCAGAAATGCTGTGTCTGCCTCTTCCTCAGGGAAGTGTACCGTGTGACAGAGAGTCTACAGCGCGAGAAGTCGGGGCTCCTGAAGCAGCTGGATTTCCTGAGGTGCGTGAGCAATGGGTGTGCTCCGAGAGTACATCCCAGGTGCCTTGGGTGGCAAGGGCCAATCTGAGAGTCTTCCCTGCCTCCATTCTGGACAGTCAGAACCACCGAGAGAATGCCCTCATTCCCCTGATCCCCAATGTTTCCCATTTGGTTCATTCATACACACACTCACATCCCTCTCCAGTCTGCACCTGTGCAGGTCGGCTCTGCCTCGTTCTTCGTGGCATTTCTTGCAGCACCTTGTGTGTTACCTGGTCCGGTAGGAGGGGAACTGAATTTCTCAAGCTGCTACCCTGTGGCAGATTTGGTACCCTTTCATCTTCAAAGAAACTAAGGAAAGGAGGGCAGTGGCTGATAGAGAAATTAACAGAAGGAGGAAATTGATAGCAGAGAAATGAAGCAATTTACCAAAAGAGACACAGCTACTTACTGTGGGAGCCAGAACTTAGATCCATATCTGGCTGATTCTCTCGATTCTGCCATATTCTCTTAATGTCTGTTGAATGAGTAAATAAATCACGAATAGAGCACAAACAGAGCGAAGGACTTTAGAGTTTCCTCAGCTTGCTAAAACTCACTGTAAATTCAAAGCTCATTGGTCTGGATGTGCCAAAAGCAAACCCAAAACAAAACCTGTGTGTGGAAAGGTGGGATTTTCGCTTTTGTCTGTGAGGTTTCCAAATCCCTGTACCTTCTGTCTGCCCAACGTCTCTTGGGAATAGCGATGAGGCACGAGGTGATTTTTAAAGTGCACTGAGTGGTCTTGAGTCAGGGACACTCTGACTTGTTTTGTTTTGTTTATCTATTTATTAAAGAGCAAGCATGGAGAGGGGCAGAGGAAGAGAGAGAATCTCAGACTCCGTGTTGAGCATGGAGCCTGACGCGGGGCTAGATCTCAGGACCCTGAGATCATAACCTTAGCCAGAATCAAGGGTCAGATCCTTACCCAACTGCACCACCCAGGTGCCCTGGTTTTTACTTGTTTTATTTGAAAGCCTGGTGAGGTTACTGTGTCTGGCCTCTGTGATGCTACCAAATGGTAAAGTGTTCCAAACTCAATGGGATGCAGCCAAGTTCTAATTCATTTGCCAGCAGGTCTTGATTTTTAAGAAAGCTTGAAGGAAGAGAACAAGATGTACAAGGACAAGTTTTTGAGGGTTTTTCTTTCTTTTTTTTTTTCTATTGTACTTAGAAGAAAAGGACAGATCCAAGCGAATGAGCAGAGGAGAATAATAAGGCAGCTCTGTACGCATGGGTCTTTTTGATGGAGACCAGCATTTGTGCAGAATCACACGCCCGAAGCCTTTCTGTGCTGTCGCATGGTTTACAAGCTTAGATTCTGCAGCCAGTGACAACCCAAATGTGGCAGACTTTTCCTCCACAGTGATATCACCAGGTAGTGACAGAGAGCAGCAGGGAAATGGAGTCAAATATCGAGATAATGCAGGGGCGAGGTATAGTGGGAATGTGGAGCTAGAGATTGAGGGGAGGAGGGCGCTGGAATCGGGACAATGGCTGGGATGTGACAGGGTGAGGAAGGGGTGAAGGGAAACAATTTCAGGACACTCGGGAACAAGTGCTTGGGAGCCCAGGCTTGTAGGGTTTCTTATAAAACTTGAGTGAGATCAGGACACTCTCCTGCCACTCTCCCTCTCCCCCCACCATGGCCTCATTTCTCTTTTGGAGTAAAACCCCAAGTTCCTACAATGGCCCACAAGACCACAAATGGTGAGGTCTCTACTTGCCCCCCGCCAACTTTCTCTGCCCTCATGTCCTAATGGCTCTTCTCTGAGCATTCCGATGCCCTCCCTTCTGTTCCTCACACACGTTAAGTAGAGCCCGACTCCAGGCTTTGCCCTTGCCATCTCCTCTGCCTGTGACCCTCTGCCCTCAAGTATCATCACAGATCCCCTCTCCTGCCTGTCTCTGCTCAGATGTCGCCTCCTTGACCTCCCTACTGAGATATCTGCACCCTCTGACACTGTTTTTTTCCAGGTCCCTGCTTTATCTATCTCAGTAGCAATGACCCCTGCCCTAAAATAAGATTCCCGGGGGAAAGGAACTCCTTGTATTCCTTGTTTGTCACCTTGATAGCTAGAGCCATGCTTAGCACAGAGTAGGTGCTCAGGAGACGTTTGTTGAGTGACTGCATGATTGCATGAAATGAATGGTTCAGAGAGCGTGCACCCCCGATAACAAACTCACAGGTGCAGCTAGAACTGGTCACCCTCTGGGGGACGCTGTTCCTAGTGGTAGCATCCTGAAGGGCCATGGGTGTCAGAAGGCCATCTCGTCTGTCCCCCTGCCTCCATCTGACGTACACACAAACTACCCTCTGTCACTGTCCCTAAGGAAAGAGATTCCACACGTTCCCTGGGCCTTCCACGTCAAGCTCTTCTCTGCACCCACCGCCCTGGCAAACCAGCTTCTACTGCATCTACCCACTGCAAACGCCATGTCTGAAGAGATTCCCCTTTTCCATTGGCAGGGAAAGGAACAAGCATCTTCGGGATGAACGGGACATACGTTTTCAGGTAATTGCCCTCTGCTCCTTTTCCCAACAGGATTTGGGTCCACTGGCTGCCAGAGCCTGTGCTGGGAGCCGCCCAAAAATGTTTTGATGTCTGGTTCATCCCTTCTGGGTGAGCAGACGATGGCATGGGTTTTTTTTTTTTTTAAATAATGAAAATTCAGGGTGGCCTTCTGAGTGGCAGTGTGTGAATTTTTTCATGAAGTAATGCACTTTCCTCTTGGCATAAAGAGACTAAAATATTTGGGAGGGTCACAGATCACTTGGACAGGGATGTGGTAGATCTTATCCAGAAGATGGCACAGTTGAAATACCACGATCCCTTTTAACCAAAATGCTCCCAGGTTTTTGGGGGTTTTTTTTTCCCTTCATTAACATTTTTAATCTCTTGATGGAAAATTTGCATTTTTATACCATCATAGAACAAATTAAGAATGTATATTTCACTATTAACATAGTTGATTTTAAGTACACATTTTTACCCTGTGGGGAGCCTGTTCCTCCGTGCCTGAACATGATGCTTACATACTCACCCAGACAGGTGAGAGTACTATACTGATTTCCAGGGCTTTGCTTGGAGCCACACTGAACAAAATCCACATTCTCCTATTCATTTTCCCCTTCAGACAGGAGCCACTGGGTGCTCCAAAGGGTTGGGGAAAGGAGGACAGATTCACCAATGCAGCTTCCTAATCATCAGGATCTAGTACCTTATAAATTTCTCCTGTGTCCCAGAGCAAGTTGTTAGCCTGCCCTGTTCTCACACGAGGAAAGGGAATTCCTATCTCTTTTTCCATATTATGGGGATTTTTGAGAAAAACTCTTGGAGAAAGGAGGGTCATAGGCTCTGGGCCCTGGGCTGGATGGTGGCCTGAATGTGGTCAGCATAGGGCAGCTGGTTTACCACTGCAAATCCCCGGGTGAACCTTGTTATACCCCCATTTCTTTCCTGTCCCTGACTGGCAGCGAACTTCTCTACCGCCCACCTCTATGCACTGTCAGAGTGAGGCTTCAGCCTACGTGTTTGTTTGATGATGATAATGGTTATAACTGTTTTAGAAGTGACACTGAATTTGCTTTAAAACGTTCAACCAATCTCTCTGATATGAGGAACTTGAGGGGCAGGGTGGGGGGTTGTGGGGGGTAGGGAGGGAAAAATAATGAAACAAGATGGGATGGGGAAGGAGACAAACCATAAGAGACTTCTAATCTCATAAAACAAACTGAGGGTTACTGGGGGGTGGGAGGGTAGGGATAGGGTGGATGGGTTATGGACATTGGGGAGGGTTTGTGCTTTGGTGAATGCTGTGAAAGATGTAAGCCTGATGATTCACAGACCTGTACCCCTTGGGCAAATAATAAAAATAAAATTTAAAAAAAAAAAAAGAAAAGAAAAAAAAAGTTAAAAAAAAAATAAAAAATAAAACGTTCAACCAAAGGTCACCCTAATCCCTTGACCTCAGTTCCCTTTACCTGCCAAACTCGTTTTGCTTTGAAAAGGAAATGGAATTAAGAACCCTAGTGGGGAATAGAAGAAAGAGGGATAAAATCATGTTCATGCAGAATCATAATTAAAGATTAATTTGGAATCATTATAGCCATACCTTCAGGGGCCCTGGGAGCAGGGCAGCCCCTCCTTCTCTCATTAAGAATCACTGGGAATTGTGGGGATGGCTGTTTAATGAGAGATTCTGCCTGTGATCTAACTCCCCCTCATGTCCTGGAAGACATCTGCTGGGGAATGCTGTGAGCAGGGTTGTAAGCCCCCACCCACTGCAGGGCACAGGGCTAATCGATCCTCTGGGCTGGTCCCTTTCTCATTTCTGGGGCTTTGGAAATAAAGAGGAGTTGGAGCCACACAAATGAGTGTGATTTAAAGATGCACAGTCTTTTCTGCCTGTAAATACTTTCCTGTGCATTCCACATAATCTCTTCTTGTCCTCTTGCAAATTGTCAGTACTGCTATGAAGGGTGACAAGGTGAACCCCAGGCTCTAAACTGATTCATTCTATTAGATTATTAGGTGGGAGATGGAGGGATCCCAACGGGAAATAATAGCAAAAGGAAAGAGTAAGATAATGCTAACAAGGAGACCAGAACATTGCTTCTTACTTCAGAATTTGGTTTCGAGCCTGCCTTTTGAGGTGGGAAAGTGGAGCCCTTTCTGCTCAGACATTGGGACAAATCAGCAGGCACAGGTCTGAATGCATTTTGTGTTTCTACAGAAAGATAAGGCAGCCAAGGCAAACACAGCTGCTTCCAAGGCGAACTGGAAACAGAGATCCGGCTCTGTGATAGGCAAATATATGGACAGCAGAGGGATTCTTAGGAGGTAAGTCATCCCCGATTTCTTCATTCATCATGTGTTCCTTCGTCTTGCACTCATTGGGAGCCAGCTCTGACCCCAGTAGCTCTTGGGAAGTGGCCTGGGATGGGGAAGCCCAGAGTCAATTGCACTCATTCCCCTTGAATCTCAGAGGACATGTTCCTTCTTGTTCTGACATCCAGGTGGGAGGAGAAGTGTGCAGGACAGGGGCCAGAGACAGGACATCGTCTTTTATGTGTATCTGCAGATAGGAACCGAAGAGGTGCTGTAGATCAGCAGAGAGGAGACAGAGAAGATGAAAGTGGTCAAGGGGGAGAGGTGGAGCATGGCTGGAAGATGCCCTGCTCTCTCCTGGGCAGAATGCATGCACCTGGTTTTACAGGGACATGACTGCTTGGGCTCTGAGGGGTGATTGAAGTGTGGGAAGCCCCTCCCCACCCCTGCAAATTGAGTTCCTTTCCAAACAGGAATAGGGCCTCTGCTTGACAGATTCCTCTTAAAGCTTCACATTTAATTACCTCAAAGATAACATTTTTTGTTGTGATTAGACAGCACAGTAATCGAGTTTGAATCCCGAGAGAAGTAGCTCATCGCTCATTGAAAGAGACAAGCCAGTCCTCCGTCCTCTCCTCTGTTTTGGCAAGTGTTCCATCCACATAGGTGGCCACAGAAAGGTAAAGGCAACCAGACTCCTAAGTATCAAAGCCAGGGAGAAAGTGCATGAATATGCTTATCCAGGAGGCCCTGAGGACAGCAAGCATGAAATACACAACATGAGAAAGGGAAGTGACTCTGGAGATGTCAATGAGCTCGTTGGTCAAGTCTTTGGACCCAATCATCCTGAGCTCTTTCTCTAAATAGCTCAACACAGGGGGCCTGGGTGGCTCAGTTTGTTAAGCATCCAACTCTTGACTTCAGTTCAGGTCATGATCTTGGTTGGGGTCCTGAGATCGAGCCCCGTGTCAGGTTTCACACTCAACACAGAGTCTGCTTATCCCTCTCACTCTGCTCTTCCCCCTGCTTTCTCTCTCTCTCTCTCTCTCTCTCTCTCTCTCTCTCTCTCTCTCTCAAATAAATAAATAAATAAATAAAATCTTAAAAATATGTAGCTCAACAAGATACAATTTGGGATCCAAGTTTCTGCAATAATGATTGCCTGTTTGTTGCTCAGCACAGAATATATTCATTCAACAAACATTCACTGATTGCTTGATCTGTACTGGACATTCTTTTGAGTTCTGTGAAGTCTCCAAAAATAAACAGGAGTCCTGCCATTAACATCCACTACTGAGTGCCTACTATGTGAAAGATATTACGCAACGTGCTAGGTATACAGTGGTGAGCAGAGACTGTAGCTTTCTTGGAGCTTTGGTTGGAGGAAAAGAAACTGACAATAAGCAGGTAAGTTACAAATCGTGCACCCTGAATTCCAGGACAGACTTTGGCAGAGGCTACTGCTCTCTGCTGCTCATACGTAGACTTTGGTGACAAAACCAAAAATAAATTTTGTCATGCTGAGCTGGGGCATTAGGGGATCTCAACAGCACTTGAGAATTTCCCAAATCTAAAGGTTTTTCTAAGAAATGCTTCATTTTAGGGCTGTTTCAGTGGTCATTTCTTTTTCCTGGTTGCAAGGCCTTTCAAGAAACATGCTGTGTGTGTATGTGCATGCTTGTTTGTTTGGGCACGCACACGTGTGCTTGTATATGAGAGCAGAGTGGAGGTGTATGGAATTCTAATTGTGCTCCAAAGTGAATAAGCAGTCCGTAGGCTTGTGAGACTGTAGAAGAAATTTGTTGGAAAGAAGACAGTCCGCTTCTATTAAAAACTACGATGTTATAAATAAGTAGGAAGGTCCCTGAATTGCTACAGAATTCTTTGTTTTTTATCAAGGGACCCAAATTAAGTCACCATTTTTGTGCACACTCTATCTTAATTTATCTTTCAGAGTTGCACGTAACTTCAGAACAATGGTACACACAGTTTTTTTCTTTTCCCTTCCTATTATTTATTGGCCCTTAAGAAGAATAAGTAGTATAAGCCAGGGGGCAAACTGAAGGGGGCTTCACTGTTCTGCATATTCTTTGACCTTCAACTCCCTTCTGTCTCCTTTGGCCCTGTCACCTCCTCACCTGATTTGCATCCCATTCTCCTTCCTAATCCTTGCATGTGTGTGTGCATATGTGTTTCAGCTTGGGACTCGAGGTTACATTTAAAACCCTTCTCAGCTTTGTTTCCAGAGACCTGAACTCCTATGCTACGAAGGTTCTATGAGGCCTTTGCTCTGAAAACCTTCTGAAAATACAACCCGAGGATTGACTCACATCTGGCTGCCCAGTTCCCTCCACTTCCTACTGCTTTTCTTTGTTCTTGATACTCAGATGCTTCTAGAAGCAAATATGCACATAGGCCTTCGAGGCCACTTACTCCTGACACTGACTGGCAGGGACATTGAAAGAGAAAGGGGAAGGTAGGAAAGGCAGTAGAGGTGACCTGCCTGGCTTCCCTGTAACCCCAGCCCATCTGCAAATGGGCAGCTGCTTCTGAGCTCCTCCCAGAGCAGCGGTCCCCACCCCCCCCAATCACTTCGCTGGGGGCTGTTTTGCAAACACATCTGTTTTTATGCATTGTCTTGTGAGTGAGGTAGGCAGGCCAGATAAGCCACATTTTATGGTGAGGAAATTGCAGCTTGGAAGAGTTGAAGTGTTTTCCCTAGTGGCACAGTCAGTAAGGTCTGGTATTGGGACCACAGACAAGGCCACCTGATTGCTGATTGAGGATGCTTTCTTTCCAGATCTTTTATACTCCTTTTGTCACAGCCTTTACTTCTCCTTTTTGGCACTTCTCACAGCTTGCTGAAGGGTATTTAGTTGTGCTGTTACTGCTTCAGTCCCCCACTAAGCTGAGCATTCCATTAGGATAGGGCTGTGTCCATCTGTGCATGACTGTGTCATTAGCTAAATACCTGGTGGTAATCATCACCACTGCCTTCATCATCTTCATCATCATCACTTCCATCATCACCATCATCACCACCTCCATCATCATCATCAACATCACCACCTCCATCATCATCACCACCTCCTTCTTCATCATCAACATCACTACCTCCATCATCACCATCAATATCAAAATCTCCACCATCATCATCATCCTCATTACCTTCATCATCATCACACCACCTCCATTATCAGTATCACCACTACTTCCTCATCATCACCACCACCTCCATCATCATCACCACCTCCATCTTCATCGTCAACATCATCATCACACCACCTTCATCATTATCATCACCACCACCTTATCAGCTTTGTATTCATTAAACACTTACAGAAGTGTGTTGGGTGAATGAGCTAGAAAATGTAGGGTCTGTTTTTTTTTTTTTTCCTTTCCTGGAGCTTTCCACTCCCAAGGTGTGATGCTTTTCAGTTAGTTGTTTATTACAGAGCTATTAGACATCTTTCTAGTTTCCATATTGATATATTTTATGATATTCTCCCCATTTATCTTTCTTCCTTACCCCATAATAGCCAGTCAGAGGAGGAAGAAGATGTGTTTGGCCTCCCAAGGAGGAGAAGTTCCCTTGGCCTGAGTGGATATCCCCTTCCAGAAGAGGAGCCAGGAGCTGGGGGTCCACTCCCCCGGGCACTCCGCAGAATCATCTCCATTGAAGAAGACCCCTTGCCCCAGCTCCTGGATGGCAGCTTTGAGCATCCATTGAGCAAATGCCCAAAAGAGGAGGAGGTCTCCCAGCAGAGAGTGGAAGGACAAAGCCAGCAGGCCAGACCCTTGGAACCCATGCCTACATCTCCCCGAGGGCAGCCTGTTGGAAAAGAAGCCTTGTCTAAGGTAAGGACATATCTTATGTTGGTTCGTTGATGTTATTCTTACACCTGTCCCTTGCATTTGAACCCAAGGGCCCCAAAGGAAGCTCAGGAAGTCAGATGTGGCTGGTCTAATGAATCACTCTGTGTCCTTCAGATACCAGCTTGCCCCATTGAACTGAATGTCACAGGGAAGGCTCAGGGATCCTAGCAAATTCTCTTTATGACTTCTGTTGTTTGCCCCTATGCTCTTTTTTTCTGATTCAGATCAAAAGCATTTATTGAGTGGCTACTTTAGACAGAAACCTTACTTGGCTCTTAGCATAAAATATCATATACTCTAAAAATTATATATCTTCTCTTATATTTTGTAGCAGTTCTCAGAAAGACAAATCATCGCTTTGTAAAGTTTATGGAATCATCCCAATCGGCTCTTCATCCTTTCATTCCCAAATGCCCTGCCTATTCCTCCCTTCAAGGTGCTCCTCCTCTCCCTCATCCCTCCTGCACTCCCCATCAGGGCTTTCTACTCAATGCTACGGGAGAAGGAGGCCATAGTAACCATCTTCTTCTTCTGGTTCATGGTGATGATATTCCTCAACTTGTTTGTGACCTGGACCCAGGAACAGACTCCTCCAGCCCCTCACCTCCCACTGGACCCTCTGAAAGGCTACAGAAATGCCCATGATGGTGTGAAAGAGCCTCTTCCCTGTACACTGGGGTGGCCCTGTAGGACCCAACCCTTGCCAATTGAGCATTTCCAAACGGCCTTGTTAGCATATGTGCCAGGAAACCTTTCCGACCTCTGTGGGGACTTCTTGGCATCAGTTGTCATTACTGGGCCTGGATTACAATGCCTATGTATCCCTTCTCCAAAGGGCCCTGGGCCAGGGGGCGAGTAAGAGCTGGATGGAACCAGTGGTGGGTAGTGACCTATCCCTCCTCCATGCCCTTCCACATCCCCTTATCCACAGACCTACACCTGTGGGCAGAGAGCACACTGGGCTTTTAAATACCCAAGCTCTGCTCCCAAATGTAAAAGTGTCGAGAGGTCAGTAGGAGATGGGGTAAAGGGAAGAACGAAGTTTCCAGGGGTGTTGGGCCACGTGAGCTGATGGAACGTATCAGTAGTGTCTTTTCCTCTGTGGCAGATGGGAAAGTAGAAGCCCAGAGGGGCAAGCTCTGGTCCGGTCCTCCAGGGACAGGAGCCCAGCCTCCTCGCCCTGTGCTCTCACATGGTTGCTGACTCCATCACGCATGCTACCAAGTAGCCCGGGACAGGAGCTGCCTCAGACAAGAAGTGCGCTCTTGGAGAATCATGGGGCAGCTTCCCCACAGGGTCTGCCCTTTGCAAGAGTGCTGTGAGGCGGGCCCTCCCATGCAAGGGCTGCGGAGGCATCAGTCGGTACAGCCTTTCTGGAAAGTAGTCTGATAACAGGAATCGAGGACTCAGAAATTCCACATCCTTTAAAACAGCACTCCTACTCCTAGCAATCTTTCCTAATAACCAAGTTCAGACCAAAATTTAACTCAAAAATGGTTACATATATTAGCAAACACTTGAAAAAATTCAATAGAATATTATAGCACTGTTAAAAAATCACATTTTCAAGGGGTGCCTGGGTGACTCAGTCGGTTAAGTGTCTGCCTTCAGCTCAGGTCATGATTCCAAGGTCCTGGGATCAAGCCCCATGTTGGGCTCCCTGCTCAGCAGGCCATCTGCTGCTCTTTCTCCCTCTGCCCCTCCCCCTGCTCCTACTCACCGGCATGTAGACGCGCTCTCTCTCTCTCATAAACAAATAAAATCTAAAAATATAAAATCATATTTTCAAGAAACTTTAGTGACTTGGTGACATATTTATAATTTAATAATATATGAGAAAGAGTAAAATTGTATATAATATTTCAAATCTCTTTAAATAAAACATATATTCATTCATCTACATAGAAAAAAGCCTAGACGAATTGCATCAAAATATGAATAGTGACCACTTCTGGGTAGCAAGGTAGATCATGAATAACTATTAGTTTCTTCTCTGCTTTTGTTTTTCCTAATTTTAAAAAATTACCATGTGTTACTTTTATTTTTTTTAAAGCTTTTTTTTTCTTTTTAAGTGCCAGGGCAGAGAATGAGAATGGATCTTCCTCCAGCTCCCTCCCCCCAGTCTAGTTATCACACTGCAGATTGTCCCCCAGGCAGGACACAGGTCATATGAGTGGACATGAGTCAGAGTTCACGGTGCCTGGGCGGTGGGGCCTGCCCAGACCTGGACCATCGGGGTGTTGATCTCCTCTGGCCTACAAAACCCCCTGCTCCCCTGCTCCTTCTAGAACAGGCCTAGCACAGTCTCTGCCGCCAGAACCATCTCCTCCTGCTCTGGGCTTCACATTCCCCACCTGGAGACAGGCTTAGGGATACACAGATTGCTGCGCTGAGATTTAGTCTCAAATGACAACAGGAGGCAGAGGCTGAGCAGGGACCAGCAGAGTCGGCGCCCTTATGCATTAAAAGAATTTTAAAAATGGGGCAGAGGACATGGTTTATGAGTGTGGGTTTTTGTTTTGTTTTGTTTTTTAAGTTTAGATTAAACTCCTGTAACTGACCTTGAATTCCCTCTTAAGTACTGCGTGGAATTGATTTCTCCCCCAAAGGCTGTTAATGGCTTTTCTCCGAGGCTCAAGTACTACTAATATCTGCTGCCACTCCATTATAGTATTTGCTCAATGAGAGGAGCTAATTCCCCCAAATCCGCTTCTAAATAGATTCAAAAGAGCTTCCTCATTTGGCCAGGCAGGGCTGGGCTGGGCCTGGAGGCAGGATTTGGGCGAGCAAACAAGCAGTTCGTGGGAAGGGATGATCTTGCGGAGAAGAGGACTCTGGTTCCTCTGCAGCTCTGGCTGTCCTGGACCAAGTCCATTTCCCACCGGGCTTTAGGGTCCCAGACTAACTCATGGGCAGACATGCTCCCAGCCCCTGCTGGCTGATGGGCCAAGAAGGAGCGCAGTGTCGGCTGACTCTGGAACGCTCCGCCCAGTGGTCTGGTCTGGCCTGGCAGATTTCCCAGTCTCCTGAGTGGAGCCCATTTCCCAGGCAGATGGGGTCCTAACTGGAAGCCGATGAGGTGGAAGGTGGAGCGCTGTGCAAGGCGGCAAGCAAGAGCATCCTGCGTCCAGTCCAGGCTTTCAGTGATAGGGCAGAAATAAAGGCCCCCTAGCATGCCATGGGCGGTCTCTGCCCCCGTGATAGACGTATGTCTTCTTCCAGTGCCCCTTCCCGCTGCAAACATCCCACCCGTCCTTCCCCCGCACAGAGAATCTCTGCCTTCTCTTTAAGCCCCAGCTCACAGTGTCCTCCCCCGTGAACCCTGCACTCCCCCTCCTTGCTCCTGGAGCACTGGGAGGCTTGCTTTGTAACTACTTGTTTATAGGGCTGCTTCCTTCCATCCATGGCCAACTAGGCCTGCCTCCTCATTCCCGACTCTTCTGTCCAGAGTCCGCAGCACAGTAGACAGACCACAAATGGTTGAATGAGTGTCTCTCTCCCCTCCTGCTGATACTAGAAGGAGCCCTTATGCCCAGAGCCCAATGCTCCTTGCATCCAAGACTGGAGGGCCCTCCCTCCTGCTGGTCTGGAGGCCAGGTCCCCACCTGCCCCTGGGCCCTGGAGGGACCGGTCAAAGGGCAGGTTGTAGCAGGGGGAGGGGCTGTGGCCATGCCAGCAGTTGGCCAGACTGTCTGCTGTCCACAGGAGGAAGCCTTTCCCTCCATCCCAGACCGGCTCTTCAAAATTGTGCTCGTGGGCAACTCCGCTGTGGGGAAGACGTCCTTCCTGAGAAGGTTCTGTGAGGACCGGTTTGCCCCGGGCTTGGCAGCCACTGTGGGTGAGTTCTCGGCCACTGTGGGTGAGTTCTCGGCCCCTCTGGGAAGGGGAGGGTGTGTGAAGGGGGCCCAGGAAGGGACTGGGGGTCTGGCAGGAGTGGCCATGGGGCCTGGCTGGTAGGGGGCCTGTGCCCAATTATTCCCCAGTGACGCGGAAGGAGCAAGGTCACGTGCCCCTCCTGCACAGTGCCAGCCACTAAGCTCATCCACATGGAGCGGAGCCACTGAACGCTTCTTTTGTCCAGCCTGAGGGGAACTGCAGCCGGCAAAGGTGGACTTTGGGCCCCATGTTCCTCTCTGAGCCCTTTGTTTTTTTTTAAAGAGTTTATTTATTTGACAGAGAGAGACAGTGATAGAGGAAACACAAGCAGGGGAAGTGGGAGAGGGAGAAGCAGACTCGATGCGGGGCTCGATTCCGGGACCCTGGGATCATGACCTGAGCCAAAGGCAGACGCTTAAGGATTGACCCACCCAGGCGCCCCTGAGCCCATCTCTTTTTTTATCGTTTTTTTCTCCATTTTTAGCACAGCTCAGAGTCTTCATGCTCCTCCTGAGATGCGCACCCCAACATCACAACCCCTGCCTCCCCCACAGGCCAGCAGCTTCCTGCCCTGCCCCTCCCTATGTGTGCGTGTGTGTGTGTAGAGAGAGAGAGAGAGGTGCAGTGGAGGACAGCGCTCTTCGTGACTCCTTTTACCATCACATGTTACCCATTGTGCATCCCAGGCCTGCTGGGTGACAGCTGGATTTCACTGTGGAAGCTCATTAGGCCCAGCTATTAATGGGTGATCATGGCTTAATGTGTTCCCACACTTGAGTAATATTTTATTCAGCTAGAGGCCTTTGCTCCTTTCACCCAAAGTTGCTCATTGCATTGGAAGATATGGCAAGACCCAAGGGCGTACTAACCTTTTAGCTTCTACCTTTTGCCTGAATCACTCATGCAAAAACTAAATCCACTGAGAGACTACTATGTACCATCCAGCCACAGTGATAAGACAGCTATTTCAGTATTTGAAAATATATTGATGTGATCTGCATATTTACCATGGGACTTTTGTATTCATCACTTCAGTCTATCTTCGGACAACTCTGGGGGGAAGGAAAGTACTGTCATCAACCCGATAGATAGATCATGAAACTGAGGCCCAGAGCGGTTAAGAGGCTTGTCCAGCTCATTTAGTGCTGCCCCTTCTCTACCATTCCACAGTAGCTCCTGAGCATATCAAGCTGTGTGTGTTCAGCACCCAGCGATGGATGAAGACACTTGCCCACCAGGAGAGGTGGACACGGTTGGTATAGGCAGGGAAGGCTGATGAGGTTCAGTGGGACTTCAGGAGCCAGGGATCTTCATCTCGGCTCTGCCACTGATCAGCTGTGTGACCTTAGGAGCACGTGTTCCTCCTGGGGGCTTCGAGTTTTTCCTCCTGAAGGATTTGAACCAGGTCACCGAAGATGGCTTCCAAGCCTGGTTCTCTGTTCAGACCATCTTTGACCTTCAGCTGTCTGACAAGCTGGCTCTGTATAAGACAAGACTTCCCCTGCTCCGGAACCCTGCCTGGGGAGGTTCTTCCCCTGCCTTCCAAATTTGCTCCTGCAGATGGGTCTCTTCCCACATGCTTCAAGCATCCCATTCTTACTGTTGGGTCTTTTCCTCTGTTGTTATCACATCTGGAACATTCTCCTGTCCCCTCCCTCCTGTCTTATTCCACCCAAAGACTGAGAGCACCCCAGATAAAGAATCAGGCCCCTAACAGGAAGGAGGGGAGCCTATGACCCAAACCTGGGGAAGTCTGGCCTCGCTGGCCTTCAGTGAACCCAGTGTCCCACAGGAAGCAATGGCTGAAGGAGGAAGGCTCACCTTCCTGGGGCCGTGCCGTGGGGTAGGCCCCCACAAGTCAGGGCTCCAGCACAGGTTCGTGGGACAAAGGGGGTGGATGCCAGACCCTCGGCCCTCAGAGGCATCCCTCTGAGCAACGCGCACAGTGTGTCTCCCTTGTCGATGAAATCAAGGAATCAGGGGCCGTTTACATTTCCAACTTGTCCCCCTGAGCTGGAAGCCTCTGAAAAAGGAAAAATCAGACTAATTTGCACTTCCCAGGAGACCAATTATGGAAACACCTACAATTTAGGAAGGGAAAAATATCAAAGATTCCAAATCAGGAATGCCCTTCATCACACTGCGCAGAACATGCTGGAATAGCAGCTGAAATTAGTCTCCCTGCCATACAACGTGCCTTGTTCTGGTACACATGTCAGTAACAGATGTCACACCAGCCACCAGAAAGATGCTCCCTTTAAAGAGACAGAAGAGGCACAGAATCCTGCTCTAGGGAGCCAGAGGAATTCCACCCTAGCCTGGGGCTCTGGCCATCCACCACCCGTTAGGGGCAGCAGCCCACCAGCATCAATAACAGAGACTCAGCAGTTCCCTAAATCTTTCCACCCCCATCAAAGGGGACTTCAGGTCTCCCGCTCCCTCATACGGACACGATCCACTCTGGACTCTTGGCTTGCACACAATGTAAATGCTCTCATATGACAGTGTGACTTGGGGCTCCTGCCTACCCCACCTTAGCACCAGCTGATTCCTTCAATGGCAAGTGCTTGAGCCCCGTGGGTGTCCTGGAGATGTCAAATGATGGTTTTTGTAGAACGTCAGAGCTCATTTTGTACGTGACAAGACTGATTAATAGAAGCTAAAGCTCCCTGGAAACTGGGACTCTGGGTCCTGTGCTCCTTCCGCTGCCCCACATTGGTTCACAGCCCCCTCCCATAAGTCACAGGCCACCGCCCAAGATTTTTCTTCCAGAAGTTTTATCCTAACAGAATGCACTCCACCCTTTTTGGCCACCAGATTGTTTTCTATCTCACTCTGCATCTCTGCCGAGAAATCCCTGGAGTTTTTCTCTAGGACAAATTTCAGGCCTTCCCCCTCCCAAATCCACCGTACTCTAAATGGTATCTCAAGCCTGCCTTGTCCTGAAGGGTTAACATCACCTTCCTGGAGCCCATCAGCCCAGCTGATGTAACCCTCACCATCCCCCAACAAGACCTGACATAATTCTGTGACAGGGACCCCTGACGTCCAGCTGTCATTCAGGAACCAGGTTGCAAGTTGGGGGTCATTGCCATGTGTTTCCTGAATGCTACAGCTGAACTTCAAGATTATGAACATCTGACCTAGCACTCTACACCCTCCATCACCCCTCATTAGCAGATGAGGAGTGGACACCCCAAAATGACATAATATCATCAAGGTTGCATAGCTGGTCAGAGGCAGAACTGACTCTGGGACACACAGCATGGGTTGCGCAGCTCCTGAAACGTTAAGAACCTACTGTGTGGTCTTAGAAACCAGTTTATTCCAGGCTCTCTGGTCCCACGTCATTGTGCATTGCCGGTTCTGTTGGTCTCGCACTCCCTGTGTCTCCTGCCACCGCCCCCAGCCTCCCGCCGTGGGCTTCTCAGTCTTCTGGTCCTCTCTGAGGCTGCACAGACAAGTACATGGTGTGCCCAGCTGGGACTCTCAGCAAGCTCACGGTGGCGCAGAACCCATTTTGCCGGTACTCTTGCTCCCTGCAAAACAAGCTCCCTGTCCTCCAGCAAAGTATTTGGCCAGTGAGATAGAGCAGGACCAGGACCGCAGCCAAGACCAGGCTGCCCCCAAGGGGCACCGCCTGCCTGCCTTTCAATTCAGGAGAGGGCTCTGTCCTCGGGGGCTTTGGACCCTCAGCCTGCTTTCAGATCAGGCCCCCAAGGTGTGTCGCCCTTGGCTTTCTCCTGAATCGTCATCAGAAAGCAGGCAGCTCCTTCAGACCCCCAGAGCACAGACCGGGGAAGCCCTTCCACTTCTCGCTAAGAAGCAAACTCACTCCCAGATTCAGCGCAGCCAATCATGATCCATTTTTTGGGAGCACCAAGCCTTGGGCTTTCTAGGCGAAATGAGGCTAGCAGGTGTCCCTGGGCACAGGGCACCACAGCAGAAAGAATGAGCCTCAGAGCTGGACTTGCGACTTGCTGTCGCTGCTGCCTAGCGTGGGCAAGACACCCCGCCACTCCCCTCCGGTCTCATCCTTGATGCAGAGGGCATCCAGAGCCCCTGCTGGTCTGACATTCTGGGACTCTCCCTCCCCCGTTCCTGCCACTCCTGAGCCCCCAGTGCCCTCGGCTTTGCCTGGAGACAGTGGCTGCGACGACCTTTCCTATTTACTGCCTCTCTGTCATCTCTTTTGTCTCTCTCTGTCTGAGCTTCTGTCTCTGTCCCTTACCGAGCCTTCCATGGCAATCTGTTATGACGTTCCAACTCCTTTCCCCTGGGCCTTTTCGAAGGCAACAGGGGATGCCCTCTAGTCTCCAGATGGGATACATGAAGGGGAAAGACTTTTTCAAAGTGTTAAACATTGGGCGCCTGGGTGGCTCAGTGGGTTAAAACCTCTGCCTTCGGCTCAGGTCATGATCTCAGGGTCCTGGGATCAAGGCCCGCATCGGGCTCCCTGCTCAGCGAGGAGCCTGCTTCCTCCTCTCTCTCTGCCTGCCTCTCTGCCTACTTGTGATCTCTCTCTGTCAAATAAATAAATAAATAAAAATAAATCTTTAAAAAAAAAACCAAAGTGTTAAACATTTGTGAACATTCTTACACGACGTAGGAAAGAGGAGTGTGTTCTCAGAGAAACTGCATTAAGATCCTCTTCTCCAAGGGCTGCTGTGGGGTACAGACCTTGTCTCTCTGGTCCAGAACTCTGGGTAGGGTCGAGGCCACAGAGATGATTTTAACTGGCCCAGTGCCTGGGATTAGGAGCTCGAAGCCCATCTCCAGGGTAAATGCTGCTTTTGACTCCCTCTCTTGCCCCTTCTCTTCCCTTCTGACCCTCCCTCTACCTGCCACCCCTCCCCCACTCCACATCCTTTGCATTGGCAGATGGAAGTCTGAAAGTATGATCCATCCCCCCAGGGATAATTGAAATTTGTTAGGGGAAATTCGAGAAGGATTTTAGGGAGCAAGGGGAGAAAGAAATAGGGGGACGACCTTTGCAATGAGGGAGTAAATTCGTGAAAAATAACAATTACCTTTGCCTTGGTATATCGTTTCTACATACGTGATCTCATTTGAACCTTATTATAGAATCCCTGAAGAGGGTGTGGATTACATTACAGCGAGGAACCTACAGTTCAGAGAGCTTAAGTGATTGGATCCACACCTCACAGCTGCTAAGTGGCAGAGACAGGACCAGAGCTCAGCTTCCACACCTCCCTGTCCAGGTCCCCACATGCCCTCCCTGGGGGCAGGAGGCACCGGCTCAGGGAGGCCTCACGTGCTTCGGGACATGCTGGGCGTCGTTCCCTGATCTGGAAGTGATAGGCTCCCTCCGCCTTGCAGGCATCGACTATCAGGTGAAGATGATGCACGTTGATGACTCCTACGTGGCGCTGCAGCTGTGGGACACGGCGGGGCAGGAGAGGTGAGGAGTGGCCCTGACCAAACCCCGCCCCCTCCACCACCCACCCCGAGGGGGCTGCAGGGACACCGTGCAGCCTCTGACGTGTGGCCCTCGGTGGCAGGTACCGCTGCATCACCCAGCAGTTCTTCAGGAAGGCCGATGGTGTCATTGTCATGTACGATGTCACAGCCAGACAGTCGTTCCTGTCGGTCCGGCAGTGGCTGAGCAGTGTGGAGGTGAGCTGGTGACCTTCCTAGGAGCGCTGACGCTGACTCCTGCCTCCCCCTTGTCCCTGCCCATCTCCTGCTGTGCCTTTGTTCTTCCAAAACCTGAGTCAGAACCCACCTTCTCCAGGAACACACCGGTTCTGGGGTCCTTATGGCTGTTCACCCAAACCCAGCCCTCAGTATGGGGGAAGGATGAGACCAACTCAGTCCCTGCCCTCATGGAGGTGGGGACTTGAGAAACAGATCGCACCCCTAACTGTGTCATTACAATCGCCATCAGTGCCATGAGGGAATGGGCTAGGATTGGGGGGAGGGGCTCAGAATGGGGAGAAACCAGTATTTAAATGGAGTCCCACCCCTGTTCTTCCCCTTTTTGGCCCTCTGTGTTGTTCTGGCTCCCGTGGGTCCAGCTATGCCCAGCCCAAGAGGGGCTCCACACAGTGTGCTGGGGCCTCTATCAAAAAGACATAGAGGAGGCTGATCTACAATGTGAGCACCCACGGCTCACCCCAAGGTCACCCTGGGCAGCATCCATAGTCAACAGCCCTCTTTGAATTCTGGATTAGCTGTAAAACTCAACTCTTTTGATTTATACTTACAGGAAATTGCTTTGTAAGTGCTTTGTATGTTCTTCTTCTACCACTGGGATGCAGCCTTCTCAAGGCCAAGGTCGGGGTGGACAAGGCACATATTTATTTGACAGGGCCTCAGCAGAGGCTTTAACAAAGCAATCAGCTAGGACGCCCCACCTCCTTCTGCCTTCAGGATCCTTGTGTTGTTCATTCATTTGGCTAAAGCACTGCCAGGCACTGTTCTAGGCTCTGGGAATTACAGCAGCAGGGAAGAGACAAGGTTCTGGTCCTCATGGAGTTTACGTTCAACTCTCCGCTCAAGCCCCGAAAACCTAGCATAGTCCTTACCTGCTTACCACGCTGTAACACTGCTGTGAAGGACACAGTTGCCAGCCCCGCTCCCTGCCTCTGGGTCTCCTAAGAATTGACACTGTGCCTTTGTCACTGTGTAACAGGCGCTTGGCATGCGGCCCCGCAAAACTAGTGCTCAACAGATGTGGGAGGCATGAATGGATACTGTATCCTTGGGCGGGCAGAATCCTGGAGTTGTTCATTTCTTCATCCTTTTGGCCCTAAGATCTGTGATTCCTCCCACCAAAATCTGTTTCTCTTGGAGTTTAGATGGCTGGGCCACTCCTTTCTTCTGTGAATCCACATCCTTCTCATTTCCAGGAAAAAGAAGGAACAAGAGTGGAAACCAGATTCAGAGGTTTCTCTGAAATTTGCTTCATACAAATTATTTCTCAAAATGATTGTGCTTGAGAAACTTACAGGAGAGAAAATGTCAGTTTTGACATGGAGGGAATGGCTCTAGGCTGAGTTAACAATGGAGACAAATGGGATGGGTAATCTGGAAGCAATTCCTGTTTAAACTTTGGAATTTATGACATGATTTTTTTTTTTTGATAGTGCGGCCCATTAATCTTCCTCACAGAAATTAAGCACCAGGAGAGACATTAGGAATTAGCTAATCTGGTGGCTCTCAAACTTTCTTCCTGGGAACCCTGGGAACATAAGGACTCCCCCCAGGAACTGGGGAGGGCTCATCCCCCAGATCATTGAGAGCCACTTCTGCTTCTTTCCGTTTTCTCAATTGGAAGTCCAGGCCCAACTTTGTTAGACAAGAGGGTTTCCCTGTGAAAAATCACTGATCTAAAACAGCCATCTCATTCTCAACGGAAGAAATGGAGGCCAGGACATCTGCACCTGCCACTTTCTTCCCAACTATGCACATTTCATTGTCCCCTGATATTGACATCTTGAGACAGACCAGAGCAGGCAGAGACAGTTCAAGTAGTCTGGGATGAAGAGGGATGGATACAGGAAGCAAACTTGCAGAACCGTGCTCTCTGCCCTCAGTAGGGGCTGTCGCTTCTGAGGCCCTGGTTTTGCACCCAGAGCCCGGGATCTAGCCGAAGAGGTGGAATATCAGGTTGAATTTGGCGGTGGTAAGGCCAAGAAATCGCAGAGGGCCACCATTTCAGCTGAAGCCTGAGTTTGGTCATTCTGCCAAGTCCCAGATGCCTGGCATGTTCCCAAGTGGGGTAGGGGCGCTGAAAAGCATTGTCAGCACGTACCCAGCAAGAGACCTCAGGGAAACCCCAGCGCCTTGATGGTCCCAGGGAAGCCACACAGAAATGCACTTTACTCAGAATTCTCCAGGGGAGGGCGGGGCGTTTCTGCATCATTTGGAGTTTGTATGGTCCTTCTCGAGAATATCAGCGGAAGGTACAGGCAAACTCTAAATGGGGATGCCAAACCTGGACAGTCAGGATCACCTGTGGTGCTTTCAAACAAAACAGAGGCCAGGCTTTCCCTCCCAAATAGAATGATTCAGGGCCTGGAAATACATTTAAGGAGAACAGAAAAAAAAACAGCATTTCCCCAGGTGATTTGGCTTCTTAGCTGCCATGATTCCAAGCCTGAAAAGTGCTTCTCAAAGTTTAATATGCATAGGAATCTCCTGGGGACCTTGCTAAAATATGGACTTTGACTCCGCAGGGTCACAACCCTAGGTAGGCCCTGAGGTTCTGCATTTCCTAACAAGTTCTCAGGCGAGGCCCATGCGGCCAGGCCAGGGACCACACTTTGGGAAGCAAGGCTCTGAATCACCTTCAGAGATGTCTGTGTGCCTTCCCTCAAGACTCCGCCGAGCATCCCCCACCTGTCCAGCACGGGCAAGGTGCTCTGGGGGACCCGGTGTGGTGACCCAGCCCAGTGGCCCAGGGGTTGGAGACAAGTGCCAGTGAGGGGGGCGGTTGCGTGAACACGTGAACAAGAGTCAGATGGTAGAGTGTGTGTCAAAGGTGCGGAACAGTGGGATCATGAATGCAATTATTCTCAAGATTCTTGAAAAGCTAAAGTCATTCTGCCTTGGCAACCAGCAATCAGAGGTGTCAGGTGACAGATTGAAACCTGACACCTAATTTGATCAGAGGGAACTGGAAATAATAAGTACTTTATATTTGTGAAGCACCTTATTTTTCCATAGAGCTCCGAGCACTTCGCTAACTCCCTCGCCTGGAGAAGGGAGGGTGGAGGGGGAGCTTTAATAACAGGCTTCAGAACCTGAAGCCTTATTATTAAGTGAATGCTGGCCAGCTGTTCGCAGCGCCCCTTCCTCCCGCAACCTGAAAAGCAGTGTAAGAAGAAAGGGCTTAAATTGCCACAGATTATACATGGCGAAGACTCACTCTTGGAAGAGGTTGTGTGGGGTGGGAACAGATGCTTGTGGGGGGTGGGAAGGAGGGGGCTATGGAGTTCCCTGAAAAGGAAGTTCTTACTACCACAGCTCAGCACTTCCTGGCCACTAAACTGGCCAGTCACCAGATGACAGAGTGGACCAGAAGTTCTGGAAGTTTCCTCCTGGCCCCCACATTCTTACAGCGCATGGCATTTGACCCTCTGGTGGGGGAGGGGATGTCCTAGGATGGAGGAGGAGTGTGTGCAGATGAGAGGATCCTAGAGGATCCTTCCAGTCCTGACAGAACCAGTATCCTTTGGCGTGAGAGAACTAACAGTTGTGCTGCTTTGTGAGGTGGGAGAGCCGGGCTCTCCCCACCACTGGCTGGCCCCCTGCCCCACCCATCCTTGCTTTTCTTCCCCCTAGGTAGCCCTACCCTGCCCCCTGGCCTTCTGTCATTTTACAATCCGTATGTACCCAATAGCAAATCAAAGCAGGTAGCTATTCCTGCCACCTCCGTGTCCCCAGCCCTCCCCTACCTCCTTCTCATCTCAGCTGGGGAGGACTGGTTTAACTGGTCTAATCTAGAGGAGAAACGGGTCCCGTGTTTAGACCATGCAACAAACTGGACATCTGGAGACTTTGGGGCCCAGATCAGTTAGGGAAAATCCAATTTGGTACAAGCCTGAACGGGCTGGTATTTTCCCCAGATCCAGTGTCTGCAGTCCTGGCATGTTGAACTTCTTGTTTCAATCTTTTGTCACTCTGGTGGCCCTGTATTGTTAGGCCTGTAAGTCAAGGCAGTGGAAAATGACGGGAGTCATTAAGCCAACAGGATCTGCATCTCCAAACTGCGAAGAAAAAAAAAGTGGAGATTAATTTAATGCAGCCTCTTGTTTTATAGATGAAAAGTCCTGCGATCCAGAGAGAGGAAGTGACTTCTCCAAAAGTACCCCCAGCTTGCCAGACACCCAGCCAGAACTAGAATCTAGGGCCCTGCCACTTCATTATGCGGCATTATGCATTATGTGACAAGAGCGTCACATGGTCCGTGGTTGAAATCTGCTTCTGAAAAATAGGTGTTCATTTCCCTTCTCTGTCCTCCCCACTTCTGCCTCAAAGCAGAACGCTTCGTTAGCTCAAAGCGGCCAGGCCCCCTCTCCTCTCCCTTCGTGGACCATGAGCTAATTCTCATTCTGTGATCTTTATCATTGGTGGCCATGTACAGCACAGAGCAGAAAATAGCAGTTTGATTTTTCCCCCATGTTCCAAGTTGAGCTTGAAGTGCTGGCAGTTTAAAACGAACTACACAAATAAATCTTGTTTTGACTCATAGTCCAGGGGGTGGATAAATATGGAAACCCCCAAGATATAATTTTGCAGTCATTTTTTTCTTAGCATAACTACATGCTTTAATGTGCTGAGAAATTTTTTGTTCTGGCTCCAGGGAAATAGCAACACTATCCTGGCTAAGTGCTTTTTCTTGCCTCCCAGCAAATGGATATTAACACACGCACGCGCGCGCGTGCACACGCGAGCGCGCGCGCACACACACACACACACACACACACTACAGCCAACCAAACCCAACAGCTGCACATTCTGAGCTGAATGCCAGTCCTCTGCTCCAAGTTGACAGCTCATGTTATTTAAAGTCAGAGGTGGGTAATCTTGTGAATTTCGACACGTCTGTCTTCCAACAAGCTCAAGTTCAAAGAAAGGCAACTAAAATGGGTGGAGGTATGGGGAGGCTCCTGTGCCGGGTGTCAGCGGATAGGAACCCACTGTGTAGGTCCATCTCATAGCTCATGGAATAGAGTCTGGGAAACGGGGTGGATCCCCCACACACAGAGGTCGTGTGCCTGGCTAAACAGCTTCGATTCCTTCCCTCTGCCCCGCCATGCCTAGGGAGTTCTATCAGCATCTATAAAAAAAGTTACTAGATAGGGGGTGGACCTTCCACTGGTTTGCCAAAGGGGGTGTACTTTAGACTTTGAAAAGGAAGCATTGCTTCATCTGTTGGGTCAGATTGAGCCTTTTTGTGCCAAGCAGTGCACAGGCTAACAACTAGCTGCGTACGAAAAGCGTAAGATCTGGGCAGAGAGTTGAAGACTTGAAGTTAAAGTCAGAGGGGACCTCGGGACATCTACCCCAGCCCTAATCCTCCCCCATGGTCTTGTGTCAAAGCCTAGTGTTGGGCCCGGGTGATGAAGACTGACTCCCAGGATGGATAGCACTCTCTGGTCTTGTGCGTGTGCTTACTTATTTCTGCCAGCTCTTTGGAGATACGCCTAATTCTTTGTCAGTAGCGGGCCAGGGCCCATGGAGGGTGGAGGGTGAAGCCAGTTGTCCGCAGTATTTGCATTAGGAAAAATGCGAAGAACAGAAGCCACAACTCTAGCTGGGGCGGGGGGGGGGCTTTTTTTCTGCTCTTTCTAAGATGTTTTCTTTTTATATCCAGGAATTTCTTTAAAAAAGAAGACTGCCCCCCCCCTTCCGTCAGAGGCAGCTCTGCTATTTGTGGTGTGCAGGGCTCAGATGGGCTGGTGACTCTTCCCTGTCTGACCCTATTTGGTCATTCGGTACCCACTATCCCCTTTGCCAGCGAGGAGACTGAAGCCATCACCCATTCCAACATACCTGAATCCGGGTTCGAATTCTGCCTGGGGATTTCAAGTCCGATGCTCATATTTTCAGAGTTTCCATGTCAAGAAATCCCACAAGCCTTAGTCATCCCTCACACATACATCTACAAATATCTCTCATGTGCTCTACAACAGCAAGACTTTTGGCCCATTTCCCTGCTTCCTCCTCTTTTTTTCCTATTCTGTGAACAAGTCCTTGCACAAGTTTCTGTGGCACCACACAGTCAGAAAATGGGGCTATTCCCATTCCTGAACACTCTGGTACTAGGGAGACACAGCATGGTCTCTATCCCATAAGTGGTTTCTCATTTGCAAATACTTGGAATAGAGTGTGATCCACTTAGCGCCCCAACTACAGTGCACATAATTTGATCTACTTTTGATGGATCGGAAGACATATTCCAAATCAGGTAGTGCCTTTGAGCCCTCATTACCCACATGAGTTACCATCTGGCCATGGATAAATGGAAATACCACTTTGAGAGAGTTCTAGTTGATAAGACACTAAATAGACGGGAGTTCACTGGAAATCAGAATTTAGAGAACAATGTTAGAGAATCGTGGATCCGTATACTAAAGGGTCCTCATAACTCAGTGACTTTGTTATAGATTGTTCTCTCGGATTCTCTGAGCCTTAACATTCTCATCAAGTAAATGAGAATTTTTTTTTTTACTACAGAACTGCAATAAAAATGAACATGTAGATTGAGGAGCCATGGAGGCTTAATTTCAAATCTAATTGCACTCAAACTTAAAACACGTGCCCCTGTTGGATGGATGTGGGACATTTCTTTGAAGTGGTGGGAGCCAGTGGCTAAACTCTTGGCAAAACCATCAGCAATTGTTAGCTTCTATCATCCCCCAATCCTCTCTATTCAGTAAGACATTTTAGCTACAATGAATAACTATTGGTTACCAAATTATTATAAAAAGCCCTTAATTAAATATCTCGCTAAGCAAAAATAACAACCTGCTTACATGTGAATATTACCATATTTACTCACTTAATAGCTGTGCGCCACGGGCCCTTTGTTTGCCCTCCTGAGGCACATGAAGTACACACATTTCACAAGGGAAGACACCCCGGGGTGCAGACTCCAGGGTGCGGGCCCCTGGTTGGTATGCCACAGTTACCAGGGGAGTAAAGAAAGTTGACCCTGTGACTATGGCTATTACTTGTGGCCTGAGAAGTGGAATTTCTAGGGCACTGAGCTCTTCCCCACGCAGGCTTCAGTCTGAGCCAGAGTGCCTGGCGACCAGGATCTGTTCTGCCCCGCGCGGTGACCCCCGATTCTATATACAGCAATCGTAGACTGGGCTCTGGGGACCCAGTGCCGTGAATCAGAATTGGACCCAACCCTCAGGGAGCTTATGTGTCCAGTATAAGGCCCCTGGAGATGCCGCTTCTAATCAAAGCAGCCCCCAGAACTGCTTCGAACCACACTCCATTAATTGCTTTGCTTCATTCGGGTTCATTTCGACTAAGTCTGGTCACTTAGGAATGCTTTCAGGGACGCTACCAGCCCTGCAAAGGGACGCATAGCTCACTGGCATCTGCTCTCCCCTCATCCTGTTACCCACTGCACACCTTGGGAGCCTGCATGTCCCACCCAGCAGGGATGAATGGGGAAGGAAGGAGGGGTCACCGCACACAGCCCAATCTGGGCAGCACCCAGAGGCCGGCCCGAGGCACCTTGGAGAAGCCTTGTAAACTGAGGCTCTTGGAGAAGGTGATGCTCCCTCTCAGCTTTTGGGATGACTCCATTCTCGCCTGGCCTGTTGTGGCAGCAGGCGATTCGCAAGCCAGATTGTATCTTTCCCACCAGCATTTTAAGCCTGCCCTTCTGGGGTTTCCTTATGGATGCTTCTCTCAGTTGGGGGATTATCTGTTCTGCAGGAAGCTGTGGGAGACTGCATTCCTGTTCTTCTTCTGGGCAATAAAATTGACAACGAGAAAGAGCGGGAAGTTCCTCGAGGCCTCGGAGAGCAGCTTGCCAAGGTAAAGAGCAAACGTTTCTGTCTCTCTGGACGTGGGGGGACCCTGAGGGTTGTCAGGCCTGTGCCCAAGAGCCTTGGCAGGAGCTTTCTCTGAAAGCCCCCTGGGAAGGAAGCAAGTGGGCAAAGTAGGTGGGCTGGCATCATGGGAATGGCCCAATTCCTGCGCACGTGGTACTTTCTATAGAAAGCCATGCATGGCCAGACAGAGTTGGCTGGGGATGACCAGAGTAGGGCGAGTTTTCCCAGATTCTCTTCCTTGGGACTCAGAATGATAAATTCTTAGATAGTAAGAGGTTACGTATTTAAATCCCCTATCTAATACTCAAATCCCTTCTTCTGTGTTTCCACTTGATCACCTCCAGGGATAAAACGCTCACTATCTGTAAGGCAGCTTGTTCTTCTTTGAACAGCTCTGTTAGAGAGCTTATCTGTTCTGTCAAGATTGAGCCCCAAGCTGTGAACTTGAGATAAACGCAGGGCATACACTCGAAAACATAGCATTAAAATAAGCGTCAGCCCTCTTGCCCAAGCTGGGGACCTATAAGGCTCAATGGAAATCAGGCAGCAAACAGTGCTCATTCCTTAGCTGTCTTTCCTGCCTCTGAGAGGTTTTTAGGAAATTCTATGTCTGGGAAGATGGGGGTGCTTTTCAGGCTCAGGATTCCATACTTCTTAATGTACTTGCTCTAAACAGGGACTCGTGGCCCCTGATGCTGGGCAAACGGGCACAGTTGCTAAGGGTCAAGGAAAAAAGGAGGAAGAAGAGTGATGAGAGCTCCCATCTGCCCTCCGTTACCCACAATCCTGAAACTTGAAAGAACAAAAATCTGACCAGAACTGATGGGAAGCTAGTCTTCGTTTACCTTGCTTGAATGAATTTTCAAATGTTTCACCAAAGAAATATTAATATGTTTGATTATAGGGTGCTCTGCCGGACCCACAGAGGGTAACACCATACACGGTCTATACCTCTGCTATATCTCTGAAACTCAGAGCCTCTGGATTCCAAAGTACATCTGGATCCAAGGATTTTGATTAATGAACTGCAGACCCGTGTGTTTTTATCATCCTTTTTTTCTCCTTTTGTCTTTTTTTTTTTTTTTTTTTTTTTTTTGGTCATTTGAAAGCAAACAAACAAAAACAAGGCTCCAAGAAGTTGGGATTGATCCAGTTTATCATACGGGTCCTCCAGTGGAGTCAAGAAGCCAGCTGGAAGGCAAATCGTGTCTTTTAATTCTAGATCCTATGTACTCTCCCTGCCCCCACCATGGAGCCTTTATTCTTCCGCAGATTGACCCAGAGTCAGGCTCCAAGAGCAGTGTGGATGGGGGCCGGGTGAAGAGGACAGAGGATGGAGCAGGGCCCCTGGAGTACGAGTCAGGAACTGAGCAGGGAGCCAGTGTTCGTAGAGTCTCCTGATCTGCAAACCTCAGCAGAGGTGTCCTCCCCTGGCTGCCTGCTTCCTCACAGGGCATCAGCCGCCTGCCATTAGCACTGTCCTGAGGAAGCAGGAACTCTATTAACAGGAGTGATAAATGGCTATAATGATGAGCCTTGGCCAAGAGCCCCCACCGTGCAGGTAGGACAGCCTCTGCCTACCGAAGTGATGGACAGTTGTCCTGTGGCACCAAAGCTGGCAGCCTAGGCCCCTGGAATATTCATTAACTGGTGTGAAGGAGATGTTCCACTGGAGCGACTTAGTGACACCTAACCCAAGGGTCGAGGAATGCCAGCATCCTGGGAACAGCCCCGCCATTAGCGCTAAGTCATTGAACGAACAGACCAGCCATTGGTACCATGCCCCTGGTTTCCCTGCCTGTGCAGTGGAAAGAACGTGGCCCATTGTGGCCTTTGTATCGTTGCCTGCATCCCAGGCTGGTGTGAAAAGGAAATGAGCCTGTATGCCTGAGAGCGATGTGGGAAAAGTGTAAAGCACTAAGGCAACATACTGTTTTGTGTTTTACAATTGTTATAGCCCACCTGGGAGATGGTTACAGAACTTGCCTTAGACAGGGAGCCCGAGGCAGTGAGGGAAATCAACCTCCTTGTACAGCGTGGGGAGGGGGAGAATGAAAGGGGTCTGCGAGGGGTAGTGAGGGATGCCGGGAGATGCAGCCAGGGTGTTCTCCCATCTCCCGTGGTTCCGTCGAGCTCCCCCACTACTCTCTTTCTGTCCCCTCTGTTTTATGATTCCAGGAGAAGAATCTGATCTTCTATGAGTGCAGTGCCTATTCCGGTCACAACACCAAAGAGTCCCTGCTCCATCTAGCCAGGTAAAGAGTTGCATCCCAGCAGACGTGGTCTGGTGGGAAGCACTGCGTCCACCTCTGTGCGGACCATACTCCCTCTGTCTGCCTGAGCCATCTGGGTGAAGGGCTGGAGGCCTAGGCCTTTGTGTGGGATTCAGGGACGGCCCTCTGAAATACAGGACAAAAAAGAAATTCTCCCTGCCTCTCACCCCCATTGAAGGCTTCTTCTGTGTCTTAAAAGCTGCTTTTTTCCCCAGGGATCATCTTTTTAAATGCAAATGCTTCTGGGGAAGGTCATATCACATGTCCCTGAACACTGGCTAGTATCTTAGCAGGGATTATTTGGCATGTAGCTGGGAGCAACAACAGTCATAGTATAGGCTTTAGGGGAGGGGGCAGGGAAGCCAGGGAGACGAGGGGCTCTTTGGGGGCACTAGAGGCACCTAGGGGGATAGTGCTTAAAGGGTTAGTTCCAGAAAGACTGTTTTCATAAGCCTCTGCCTATACCAAAATTAAAAAAAAAAAAACCAAAACCATAGAGGGCCCTATTCTCAATACTTGGACATTCACTCATTTATTCACTTATTTATAGGCATTCATTTTATTTCACCTATCCACCCACCCATCCATCCACCTAGAATCCATTCACCCACACTTCCATCCATCCATCCATCCAACCACCCATCCAACTATGGAACCCATTCATCCACCCATTCACCTGTGCATTCATCCATCCATCTGTCCATCTATGCATCCATACATCCACCTATGAATCCATCCATCCACCCACTCATCCATCCATTCACCCATCCAACTATGCATTCATCCATCCATCCATCCATCCATCCACCCATCCACCTATGCATCCATCCATCCATCTATCCATCCATCCATCCATCCATCCACCCATCCACCTGTGCATCCATCCATCCATCTATCCATCCATCCATCCACCCATCCACCCACCCACCCATTCATCCATCCAGTCACCTATCCATCTATCCAGAAGAACTTTATCTATGCATTGGAGAGGTTGTAAAGTTATGGAAGACCATGGGGAAAGTTGTAGGCTTTTCTCTGACACTGACTCTTAGGCCAAGTCAATCTACCTCTCTGAGCTTTGCCTCTAACATTGGAACATCAATCATAGCATCCCTGTTGACTCAGGTTGTTGTAAATATCAAAAGAGATGCTAAAGGTGAAAACACATTGAAGGTCTACAGCAAGGATAAGATACTTAGCACTATTTTTAATCCTTCTACATTTAACTGGAACTGCAGCAAAATGGGACAGACCTTCTATAGGGTTAATAATGAAAAAGTATATTTTTTGAGTTTCTACTGCATGCTTGGTACTATGATAGGCTACAGAGACACAGAGACAAAACATACAGTCTCTGACTTCAAGCAGCTTCCTCACCTGAGGGAGCCACCCCGGGAAGCAGCACCTTCTGATACAGGGTGATGGGGTTATAACAGAGTCAGAGTCAGAATGTTGTCGGGACACTTACACCACCTGGAGAATCAGGGGAGGCTTCTTGGAAGAGGTGTCATGAAGGATCCATATTAACTAAATGTTGTCTTTACAAATTATGGTTATAGACCTGTACTTCCCAGGGGGATACTTTGAATACTCTGATGCTCTGGTGAGGCTGAGTTCCCTCCTTATCATCCAGATGGCCTATAACCCCAGGACCTAGCAGTTCTCCACTACTGACATTATACCTTCCCCTCTCCCAGGATCCTCAAGAAACAAGAAGATACAGCGAGAGAGGACACAATACAGGTTGATCGCCCTGCCAAAAAGAAATCTTGCTGCAGCTGATAAGAGTCCTCCTAGGCCTGCTCCATGCGGACATGAGGTCACAGGACTTACCCCGAATCCTGCACATGGGCTTCCGCTTGGATGCTTCCACCAGAGCCTGCCTAAGCCTTTGTCTCTGTCAGCGACTGGCCTCCACCAACAGGAAGGGAAGCACATCCAGTCAGGAAAGCTGCTCCTGGAGCATTTTGGAGTCTTCTTTATCTTCTCTCTCTAGACCCCAGGTGTCCATTTCCCACCCTCCCCCCCAGCTTAGTTTTGTGGGGGAAAGAAACAGATGGGCTTTTCCAGAAAAATCACCACATGCCTTCCCCACCTCCCTTCTGCTCCCCGTGCCCTGAGAAGCTGCAGCACTGTAGTTGCCATGGCAACCGCGCAGGGCTGACTTGCTGCTTCCTGTAGGCCAAAGATACAGGGCCAGGGCGGTAGGTCTTCCTTTGGCTCCTGTTCTCTGGATATCGATGGGATGCTCTTGGCGTATGCTTCATAGACCTTGAGATGCCCACGTGGTATTGAGAAAAGCAAGCCAGGGCATCCACATTCTGTTGCACACCCAACCCCCAGGGGTCCTGCTCCTTGCCAGGCTGCAGAACCCAGCGTCCCAGCAGCCACCATGCCTCCTGTATTTGTCCCCTCGGGGTCTCTGGAACGTGCCTTACAAGAAACCCAACACCCTTTGCTCTCAACCACCCACCCACGACCCTGACTCCAAGGTGGACTGTGGGTGATAAATATGTGCCTGGGGTTAGGGAGTGAGCTTACTTCCTACTTAACTTTGACTAAGAGATGAAAAGAAAACGAAGGGAAAAACCCATCTGCTGCTAAACAGAGCGACCATTTCTGGAGTATAAATAAGGTATATATAGCTCTGTAAAAGCCATTTTCCAATGTTTCTCAAAATAGCTCTTCAAAAAATTATACATGATGATTAATGGGGTAGATTGACATGCAGGCAGTGAGGCCCAGCACCGGGTCCATAGTTACCGACTTCATTTTACTTTATTTTTTTTTTCCAGAAGACTATATTTAAAAAAAGAAAGTGTGGCTGTGTTGTTGACATATAGCTGGTGTTTGAGAAGTGAGCAGAGTGTAGCTGTAGGCTTCAACACCCCTGGGACTTCACCAGCACAGGGCACTTGCATTATAGGGAATGATCTGGGCCCTTGTGTGGTCCCTTCATCTGGGTGGTGGTGAGTTCCCAGCCCCAGCAGGGCTCCAACATCACTGGCTGGCCATCAGGGGGGCTCCGAGGGGAGGGCATTCTTGCCCTGAGTGGGAGCCTGGATGAAAAGATCATAAAGATCACTGCCCATTACCACTCTAGGGCCGCAGGCCCAGCCCTGTAGGAAAGTGAGTGGTATCCACACCCAAGCAAGACAACATAGGAAGGGAGAGGAGCACAAAGTGTCCACAAGCCTCCAAGAAGATTCAAGACAATGGTACAACACAGCCAGTTTGTCAGGAGAGAGTCTGCTGGTCAGAGTTCCCGAGGGTGTTCCCTGTAGCCTCCTCCCCAAACTCCTAGAAGTGTCAGGGCCCCATGAGTCACCAGGCAAGTGCCTACCTCCTTTTGGCAGGCTTTTCTGTCCCTCATTTGGTGCTTGGAGGCACCAGGGAGTCCATGGAGAGTGCAGCACAAAAGCCAGCACTGAGCCCCGGGAGGTGCTCCGTGATCTTGGGGAAGCCAGCTCCCTGTCGGAGCAACCATCCCATCAGTAAAATGAAAGGTGGGCTCTTTGATGCTTCTGACTCTTCTTGCTCAGAGTGCTTATGATGAGACCTTCATTTTCCAACTTAGGCTGGCCCTGGCCCCCAGTCCGAATTTGAAGGGAACTCACAGGAAACTCCTTTCTCTAAGAGAGGGCCGTGGCAATGGTCTCATTCATGGGATGCAGGGGAGGATGGGTCACCCAGAAGTGGCCCTCCAATATCTGTGCGGGTGTATGTTGCTGTGTGAATATGCATTGTTGTGAGGGGAGGGGGCAGACAGAAGGTAGAGATCACCATCAAGAAAGTAACCCAAATCTCCTGCTTCTGAAAACAGAAAAGCAGAGATGGCGGTTGAAATTTATGGGGCAAGCTGGCTATACCTGCAGTTTCCCAACCCCACAGATGCCTTTATGCCCTATACCAAGTCCCTGGCTTGGGGGCTGCATTTTTCCATTTAGAAAAAGAGCATTCAGGGTTTAGAGCAGGGTGGAGTGACCCCAGTGCCTGACTCTACAGCATGTGGGGTAAATCCCCACAAAACCTCAAAGGTCCAGGCAGAGAAGAGAGGGCAGCAAGGGTCTTTAGGCCCCTGCTGCTTTTTTCTCTAACCCCACTTGAAACAAGTATGGAGGATGGAACTTCAGAGAGTCTCTGAGAAGTTCTCTGTCCCAAGATCGGAGCCTCCCCTTCTCTCCACATTCCCTGTGAGCTCTCAAGGTGACCAAAGTCACCCCCGTGGCTGTGAGCCTGTCCCAGGGTCTGGCAGAGTGCTGTCAGAGAAGCCTCTGGGTCCAAGCCATTTACATAGCTGCAATGACCTTGAAGTCACTTGGCCAGGTTTCCTGTTCATCTGTAGATCAGCGGTTTCAATGTCTACCTCACACGGACACTCTAAGTATTAAATGACTCAATGAATGTGAAATACTTAGCACAGTGCCCACCACACATAGGTGCTCACAGGTAGGGGTTACCTTTGTTGTCAACAAAAGTCACCGCCCAGACCACTAGCCTTGCCCTAATTTCAGATTGAGAACCACCTAACACTTACTAAGCATCTCCCCAGAAGTGGATGTTCTCTTAAACACTACCTCATTTGAGTACCCAATTGCTGAGCCCATTTGCCTGGCATATGAGCGTGTTTTTGGCATTGCCTCTTGGCCCTGTTCTACTTCATTCCTGTGGGTTGCCTGGTTTCCCAGTCAGTAGTCATATCTTACACTGTATGTGGTCTGCTTCCACATAATCCACATAATCCACTCTGATCCCTGCCTGTGGTTCTCCAGGACACAGATAGCAGCTGAGACCCGGTGCTAGGGTATTTACCTAAGAATGACCTGTGTTCATCACCTTCATTGGTCCCACATTTTCTCCCTATTCTGACTCCTTGTGCTGTTTCTGTCATCTGCAGCTGCCCTCAGCCCTGAGTTGCCAAACCAGGGGCTTCAGCACCAAACCAAAGCTCTGGTTGTTTTTTGTGATGTTTGTTTGTCTGTTTTTAGGATTTATTTATTTAGTTTAGAGAGCGAGAGAGGAAGAGCAAGCAAGCACAGGATAGAAAGGCAGAGGGAGAAGGAAAGGGAAACTCAAGCAGACTCCTTGATGAGTATTTAGCCAGATGTGGGGCTCGATCTCACAACCTGAGATCGTGACCCAAGCCGAAACCAAGAATCAGAACCAACTGAGCCACCCAGATGCCCTGCCCCAGTTGTTTTGCTACTTGTCTGGCATTTCTCTTGCTTAATGGTCTTTTTGGGGTCTTTTCTGTTCCTCTGTGATATACTGGCTTTCTTCCACCTCTCTCCATTCTGTAGTCTTTCTCTTTTCTTAACACTTCCACCCAATTTTGGACTCCCCTCTGCCCTACTCTACCCCTGAGCCTATTCCAGGTCACACCTATATGTTCTATCAAAAAGAGCTCAACCCTTTCTCTCTGTCACTAGCAGTCAATGCTCCAGAGGATCTTAAGCCAATTTCTGCTAAAGTATTAATGCAAATGGTGGTATAAGGTCTATAGGTATACTTAAAGAAAGAACTTTAAAGGAGGCAGAACTCTAGCTCAAGGAAACAAATCCTAGTGGTCATGAGGGTCAAGTATTTAGGACAGAGCTGCCTTCTCCTAATGTGGTTTTCTTCAAGGATTTTGGGACTCTATTTCTAGGTTCATATATGTTTATAATTGTTATGTCTTCTTTATGAATTGACCCTTTATCGTTATAAGGTGTCCTTCTTGCCTTTGGTAACAATTTTTTTAAAGATTTTATTTATTTATTTGACACAGCGAGAGAGAGAGAGAGAGATTACAAGTAGGCAGAGAGGCAGACAGAGAGAGAGGAGCAGGCAGGCTCCCTGCTGAGCATGGAGCCTGATGTGGGCCTCGATCCTAGGACCCTGGGACCATGACCTGAGCTGAAGGCAGAGGCTTTAACCCACTGAGCCACCCAGGTGCCCACCTTTGGTAACAATTTTTGTCTTAAAGTCTATTTTGTCTGATATTAGTAGAGCCATTCCAGCTCTCTTTTGGTTGCTGTTGTGATAACCTTTTCCATTCTTGTACTTTCTTCCTATTTAAGATTTTGAATCTAAACTTAGTCTCTTGTAGACAACATGTAGTATGATCATGTCTTTTAATATATTCTTCCAATCTCTGCCTTTTCATTGGAAAGTTTACTATGTTTACATTTAATAGATTGGATTAAGTAAGATTTATGTCTGCCATTTTGTTATATCTTTTCTGTATTTCATATGTCTTTTTGTTCCTCTGTTTCTCCATTACTGCCTTCTTTTGTGTTAGTTATTTTCTAGTGTTCTATTTTAATTATCTCATTATTTCATTTAGTATTATTTTTAATTTATTTTCTTGGTCGGTGCCCTGGAAGTAATCATTAATATCTCAGTTTATAACAATCTAGTTTGGATTAATGCCAACTGAATTTCAATACTACACAAAACTTTGCTCCTGTATAGTTCCATTCCCCTTTCCTGTATGTTGTTATTACCACAAATTACATCTTTATACATTTTCTTGCCACTAACATAGATTTATTTTTATTACTTTCATGCAGTTCTCTTTTAAACCAGATTTAAAAAGCTATAAACAAAAAAATGCTTTCATACTATTCTCTGTATTTAATTATGTAATTACTTTTGCCAGTGATCTCTATTCAAGTTACTATCTAGTATCTTTCACTTCACTAGTATTTCTTGTAAGGAAGATCTGCTAAAGACCACTGCTCTCAGTTTTGTTTAGATGAAAATGTCTTGATTTATCCCTCAGTTTTGAAAGATAGTTTTGTCAGATATTGATTGAACTTTTGCCTGACAGGGTTATTTTCCCCTTGCTACTTTGGATATACCATTCACTGTTTCTGGCCCCATGGTTTTTGATGAGCTGTTGATCTTATTGAGGGTTTTTTGTATGTGATGAGTTGCTTCTGTCTTGCTGCTTTCAACAGTTTGATTTTGATGTATCTAGCTGTAGATCTCTTAGAGTTTATCCTACTTGGAGTTTGTTGAGCTTCTTGGATGTATAGATTGATGGCTTTCATCAAATTTGGGGGGGGCTTTAGTCATTATTTCCTTAAATATTCTTTATATCCCTTTCTCCCTCTCCTTTCCTTCTAGAACTCCTGTGATGCATATGTTGGTATACTTGATCGTTTCCAAAAGTTTTCTAAGGTTTCGTTAATTTTTCTTCAATATTTTTTGTGTTCCCCAGGCTGGATAATCTCAACAGCCTATCTTCAAGTTCAGTGATTCTTTCTTCTCCCTGCTCAAATATGCTATTGGGACCTTCTAGTGAAATTTTTGTTTCCATTATTGTACTTTTCAACGCCAGAATTTCTGTTTGGTCCCTTTTATAATTTTTATATCTTTATTGTTCTATTTGGTGGGACATTGTTCTCAGACTTTCCTTTAGTTCTTCAGAAAATGGTTTCCTTTAGGTCTTTGAACATATTTAACATAGCCAGTTTAATGTAAAGACCTCACATTGCTAGCCATCTCTACTATACACAAATCAAGTTCTGCTTGCAAGTTCCTGCTTCCTTCCTCACACTTTACACAAAATTTCCAGGATTTGTCTCATGCCTTAACCCCACCTCTACCCTCCCCCCTAAAGACTTCCCTGTCTTCTGGATTGGAGGAGGCATATGAATCTCAGAAATCTTTCACTGAAAACTGTCCCCTAAACCTTGAGCTTCTGGATATCCTGCTGGATATGAGCTGCCCAAGGAAATGTCTACCTCCTTGAGGAAGTGAAAGAACTCCAGAAATCCTCAGGCAGTGTTCCCTTTCCTGCCAGGAAGCCAGACATTCCACTAAGTTTCACTCAGAAGGGATAGGTGGAGGAATATTACAGATCAAAAGTGTTTAATTACTTCAAAATAATGAAATCACAGTACACAAACATACGGAAACAAAGATTTAAGTAACTTCTGCTGACTAGGCTTAAGAGCACTGTCACCTCTCCTACCATTATTTGGAGGAAAAGAAAGTGGCTACACAAATCCCTACCAAGTTCAGTCAAAATCCATAGGATTTTACTTTATTATTTATTTCTTCCCTTCTTATCTGGGTGTGTGTGTGTCGGGGTGAGGGGTAAGGATGATGATGGTTGACATGATGTAGGATCTTTCTAAACCTCCCCCACTTCCTACCTCCATTAATGTCTCTATTAATAAATATGTTAATTATAAACAGTAGCAGTAACAAAAAACACCATAACTCCAACTTTCACACAGTTCAGTTGAGCCAGCTTCAGTGAAGTGTCCTACTTAGGGAGAACCTTCCTGGAAATGATGGGGGTAGGGAAACCATATGGTGTGTGGCTGAGGACCCGAAATCAATGTAAAAACTGAGAATCACTTGTTCACTTATGAGGTTATGTTCATATATCATCCTGGGGCAGGACTGAGTCAAGTCCAAGAACGGACCCCTCTATCAGGGCTGGAACTTCATCAGCACTTTGGCTCTGATTTGGAAGTGGTAATTGCAGGATCTCAACATAGCACTAGGAGACTCTCCACCCAGCAAATGAGGACTCTTAGGGCCAGTGAGGCCTGTGCCATCATAATGAATTATGACTGGATCCATCTGACCTATAAAAGTAAATACTACCCACAAAAACTCTGCGCTACTAAGCAAAAATGCCCAAAGAACATAGACAGAAGGAAGGGGATTTTTTTTTTAACTTGGAATTGAAACATGTAGAGCTCAGGGAGCCTCCTAATGAATTTGAGTAAGATGACTATGGAAGTAGAATTCATTGAGCGTGTGTAGCAACAGGTCAAGGACAGAGTGTCAGGGTATATGATTTAACATCCAGTCCATAGATTCCCCAAGGCCATTCTGTAATGATGTTGTGTTGTGCTTATTTATACACAGTGCCCACAGGGCTGTAATGAGTGAAATGCACTGGACTGAATTCCCGAGGTCAGGAGCATTCATCTCTGCCTCATGCTTAGCACAGTGTCTGGCAAACAATCCTTGCCTTATAGGACCAGTTGAGAACAGAGCATCACTTCTCAAGAACAAGGCCCACCACTTGGTGAGCCACTCCACTGGAGCCCCAGTTCCCAGAGGCTAGATGACTGGGTCCCTGTGGTCTGGTAGACCCATGGGGTTGCCTCACTGGTTCAAAATGAGCCGCTGCTTCTGGCTCTTAAAACAGAGTGCTGAGAAGCATTCCAGCTGCTGTGATTCAATTGCATTTCAGACAGTGTGATGCCCGTCAAAGCATTCCATCTCATTACCCCAGCAGCCTCCCCAGCTGTTGCTAGTAGCAATCCATTACCCTCAGGCGGCTCAACAACTCAATCTGACTTAGGCTCCATGCTTCTGTGCATAAAATATGCTTCCCTGCCTGGTTCTCTTCCTTCCTGGTATGGAACTGACCATCTTTACCCAGGCTGTGCCTCTCCCAGATATTTTCTCTAACCCCTAACTATCTGCTCAGAATAAGAACCTGCACACAAGTTGTGTGGCCTTAGGCAAAACCTGGAACTTCTTGGTGCTCTGAGCCCTAGCTTCCAAATCTGTAAAATAGTGTTCTCTGCCCTACGATCTGCTAGTGTGAAGGTCAAACAAGGACTCTGGGAAAAGGATTAAGTCAACTGAAAACCTCTAGCAAATGTTAGTTATTACATCATCTGTCTCCCTGTGCAAAAGACCAAAACAAAATAAGGAAGAAAAAACGTTCCACACTTCTTGGTAACCAGGAGAAGCTGGAGCCTCAGGTAAGAGCATGTCCCATTTCTCTGGGCTAGTAGGATAAGGAAAACTTGCATTCCTTCAAGCTACAGACTTCTGTCTAAGAATGCTTTGTATCTTTCCACTCTGCCTTAAAATGGGATAGGAGCCCAGCATCGCAGACTACAAGGTTCTCACTGCCATGATTCTGGTCTCATTCATTTTTCTATTTACATAATAAATGCTCGGTGTAGATGTGTAGATTTGTTGCCCAGTCAAGACTTCAGATAGTGCACTCCTAATTGAACTATTTTTACATAAATGGTTTATAGACTTATTTTGGGAGAGTGAAAAGCTCTGGAGTTGGAGGAGAGTGGTGGTTGTACACAATATTGTGACTCTACTCAATGTCACTGGTTGTACACTTCTAAATGGTTAAAACTGTAAATTTTATGTTTTGTATATTTTACCATAACACATTTTTTTTCAGAAAACACTTTCACAAACAATTATGTTCCATGAATGAATATAGGATTGATTCTCTTCAATGCCCATGTTTTTTTCAGAAAACACTTTCACAAACAATTATGTTCCGTGAATGAATATAGGATTGATTCTCTTCTATGCCCCACAATGAGGGTCTAAGACATTACTCTAAGGTTTTATCAGAGATAAGGGAGCAAGGAAGGAAGATAAGCTTACTTAACACCCTTGATGCTTCAGTGTACTCAAGGGGAAGAAACACCTAGAAACCCACAAGCATACAGTAGCATTCCATAAAAATGCCATGTCCACAGTCCTCCGGGGCCCCTTCCCTTAAAGGTCTCCACCAGCCCACCCCACCCTGGATTCTGCTGGTACTTCTGCCCCTGCACACCCTTCTCCCTAGGAATTTGGCTCCATTCCTTGTAGATGAGCTCCTGGAGAAAGGAATTCCATATCCTCTATGCCAACAGGATGAGCTAACCTGGTCCCAGAGTGTGGACTCAGTAAGAATGTGTTGAATGACACAAAAAATGAACGGCAAAAGCCTTTTGTTATTCCTGAAATTTTGTTGCATTGACTATAGCGGGAAATACACTCATTAGCATTCAGAAATACTTTGGTTTAGCAAGATTTATGCTGTAATCGTTTATGGTAAGACACTGGGAACTAGCACAGGAGGACTGGGGTAGGAGAGGACCCGAGTACTGTGTTCCATGATGAAGGGCTGCCTTGGGTGTTACACTTGTTCTGAGCAGCTCAAAAGACCAGATTAGGACCAGCCAGCACCGAGCATGGGGATTGCAACCTATCCTAAGGAAGTTTGTCCCTGTGAGCACTGCCCAGAAATGGAATAGGCTGCCTCACCGGATAGTGAGCTCCCTGACGCTAGAGGTATTCAAGCAGATGTTGAACACTCTGCTCTTAAGATTGCCTCTACTTCTACCCCACCAAACCTGAGAGTCTGGGATTGTTTTGAACCGAGACTGAAGTAAAAGTACACGGTGTAAGGTGTGGTGGGGAGCCTGGATGAGTTGACCGGGACGCATCCATGGACCAGGAGAATGTTGAGCCTGTCCATTTCTGTACATCGTCTTCCCACTCACGCTTCTCCACTTTTTCCCCTGCCCTCTTCTGCCCCACTTTTCCCTCACTTCCCCATCTTCTTTATCTTTCTCTCTTTCCACCACCCCACCTCCAGCCTGCTCCCGGGGCAGGGAGCAGAAAGCACCTGGCCCGAAATTCTCCCCATGCTTCCGCAGCTTGCCTGGCATGGGGAGAGGTGCTGAATCTTTGCCAGCGTCCCGCCAGCTCCTCTATTGTGGCAAGTGAAATTACCAGCTTCACACTGCGGGTCTATTTAAATCAGCCTTTCATGTCTGATGGATTTAAAAATATGCTAGAAGTCAGCATCTTAAATACAAAAACACAAACAAGCAGATGAGGCTGCGTTTTCCTCCCTCTGTGCCCACCCCACCTTCTTCCCTTCCTCCCACTCTCTCCTGCCCCCTCCCAAGGCAGTGTTCATTCAGGAGACCCATCTCCCCCTCCCCCATCCCTCCCCTTCTCTAGCTGGCACTGCAGTCTTTAGTCTGAGCAGTGGCTGGGAGCCCCCAGGGTCTAGGTCCCCTCCTCAACTCTCCGGGACACAAATAAGGTCTCCAGGCAGTGGACACTGGGCAGTGAACACCGGCATCCTTGCTCCCAGCGTGGCAGGGGTGCAGGGGGTGGTCTTCTTCACTGACCGTTGTGTGCAAATGCAGCCCCAGAGGGAACCCAGGGCAGGCTCAGCAACCTCCCTCCTGTCCCAGATGAGGAGGCTGTGGTTCAGGCAGGAGGAGTGACCTGCTGGGTTCAGAGGTCCGTGAGCAGCCCTAGCATTTGTGTGCAGTTTTCCAGGAAGGATATTTGCTACCCCAGTGGCCCACAGCTCCCAGTAATCCTCCCGCGAGAGATTCTCAGGCTCCAGTAACAGCAGGGTACCTGGTCTGTCCCCAGATATTCACCGGGGACCCTCTCTAGCGCCTTGGCTCACTTCGGTTGACCTAGCCCAGTTTTCTCCAGCTACAATTTAAGTCATATTCCCTCTAACCCCTGGGTGTCATCTCTTTGAGACTTGATAAATGGGCCCCCAGCATGTTCTCTGCCTGAGGGGCGGCAGCCGGCTCTGGCGCTGCAGTGGGGAGACCAGGAGCGCCACCCGCTCTGCCCGTGGCTCAGGCCGACGTGGTGGTTCCAGCTGGAGGTCCTCAACCTTGAATGCCCACTGGAATCACCTGGGCAGTTTTTCTTTCTCTCTACTAGCTTATTTAATTTTATTTATGCTACTTCTGCTTGTTTTGGTATTTTAAAAAAAATAATCCTGAACCTTGCTCCCCCCCACACACTCCAAAATTTCTAATGTAAGGAGGAGTTAAAAGAGCTTTAAAAAATTTAACATTACCTTTATTAGCAATAAAAATAATGCAATGGAGGGGCGCCTGGGTGGCTCAACAGTTAAACATCTGCCTTCGGCTCAGGTCGTTATTCCAGGGTCCTAGGATCGAGTCCAGCATCAGGCTCCCTGCTCAGTGGGTGGCCTGCTCCTCCCTCTCCCAGTCCCCCTGCTTGCGTTCCCTGTACCCCTGTCTCTTTCTCTCTGTCGAGTAAATAAAGGAATATCTTTTAAAAAAATAATGGCATGGGATAATAATGAAAAAGCTTCTGCTTGTGTTTGAACATTTTCCTGACCTTGGATCGGCTCCGGTGTGCCTCTGTGCCTTGCCCATGCTGTTGCCCCTGGCTGGATTCTTGAAGAGAATTCCACGGGCTTGCCGAAGGCCACACAGCAGGCCCTCAGTGAGGCTGATGGCCTAACGAGGTTCTGAGGCCTCCATGGTATTACACGCCCTCTCGGTGACCAGGCCTTCGAGAGCAGCCACGTGCTGACGCTCGACACTCAAGAGGGACACACACCTACCACCACATCACACGCTCAGACACCACACACTCACACATGTGCCACACACTACACACTCAGACACACACATTCAGACACACCACACACACTCTCATCCTCACACCCACACATTCACTAAACACCCACGTACCACACACACCACACAACCTCCCTCCCCGACAGTCCCACCATTAATGCCTTGAAATACTTTCTGTGGAAGTTTGGATATGTGCCATTGTGCCAAGCAACACACTATGCCCTTGGACCATAAAAAAGGAGAAAAAGTCAAGGAGCCCAAAGTCAGTGGAACTTAACTAGCAGGGAGACCGGAAATGAGAGGGACAGGGCAGGAAGCCCTGGGACGTGGGAAGTTAGTGAGACTAAGTTGTCCCTGGGTTGGAAGTGGGGGGAAGCCGCCTTTTGTGCCCTCAGGCAAAGAGGGAAGGGAGACAGCGGGGGAATAGCGATGACAGGAAGAAAATGGGAGCGGGGAGGCGGTTTGGGGATCCAGCAGGGCTGGCTGCCAAATTTGTGGGCAGATGTGGGAGGAGGATCCTGGGGTCAGGGATGGAGAATGAATTCAGGGATGTAAGCAGATGAGGCCAAACCTTGAGAGCCTGCCTGGACCAGAGGAGTTTAAACACCATCCTGTCAGTGATGAGGAACCCATGGAGGGTTTTGTTTGTTGGGTTTTTTTTAAAGATTTTATTTATTTATTTGAGAGAGAGAAAATGAAAAAGAGAGAGAGAGCGTGAGAGGGGGAAGGTCAGAGGGAGAAGCAGACCCCCTGCTGAGCAGGAAGCCCAATGAGGGTGCTTAATGACTCAGCCACCCAAGCACCCTGGAATAAGTGACTTATAGAGGACGCCCGGACCCTTGGGCTTGTTCGAGCCGGTTCCAGGATGCCTGTGATGCCCAGACCACAATCCTCAATAAAAACCGCAGGCCTCATTATTTCAACAAGATGGGATCGGGAAGGAGACAAACCATAAGAGACTCTTAATCTCACAAAACAAACTGAGGGTTACTGGGGGGTGGGAGGGTAGGAATAGGGTGGGTGGGTTATGGACATTGGGGAGGGTTTGTGCTATGGTGAATGCTGTGAAAGGCGTAAGCCTGATGATTCACAGACCTGTACCCCGGGGGCAAATAATAAAAAAAATTTAAAAAAAAAAAAAAAACCGCAGGCCTCAAACAAGGATGAGACTCTCCCCTTGGCTTTTCCAAGTCTCCCACCTGCTCTGTCTCTATCTGCGCTCTCTCTGTATCTTCAGTAAACTCTGCTCTCACTTCCTGCTGGCTTGTGTTTGGTTGGTTTCGATCCTGCACGTAGCCAAGGACCCCGTCTGTGTCCTTGGACCCTACCGGCCTACATCCAACCCATACCCTAAGTCACTAAATCTCAACCACGGATTTTTTTTCAGATAAAATCCAGTGAGCCTTAGGAAAGGTGGTTTCTCAGAAGGAGGTGGGCTTAGAAATTATACCCTGCAAACCTCAAGCCAAATCAAATTAGATTTTGTATCATCCACTACTTTGAATCCTCCAGGTCCAGATTTCCTCCACGCACATAAATAGCCAGAGCTCAATGTGATTTGTGGACTGGGCAGGAGTAACAGGAAACCCAAGAGTACGCAGCATTTACCAGTCTCCTCCACAACCCCCTCTGTAGGTCATCTTCTGTCTGTGGAACAGGAGAGTTAGTGAGCACAAGGACCTCTTCCAGGGCCAGGCTGTGAGCGACAGAGCTAGGACTCGCCCAGCCCCCAACTCGGAAGTCAGGGGCCAGAGTCACTGCACTTAGGTGTGACCGCATTGCTTGCCCTCCGCTTCCATCTGCAACTTGTCAATCCCAGTACCCCCCGCCCCCCACCCGGCCCGGATCCCGAACTCCTGTGCAGCCCTCCTCCTCCCTCCCCTTCCCTCACCTTCCTCAGAAGCCCACCTCTCCACAGGCCTCCTTGTTTGGGGACACTCTGGGGAGTGACGCATAAAATCTAATCAGAGATCATCAATAAGCAATATTAGCAGAGTCAAAGGATGTCCCCGCCTGGATGAGAGTCAGTCAGCCCCGGCCAGCAGGCAGCCAGGACCCCTAATTCCATTTCCTCTTGGTTATTAAAATGATTTTCCAAGAGATAGTACCACCTCAGGAGAGTCACAGACTAATAAAGTTCAGTCACGCACCCGGAGAAGACCCGCATCCAGGCCTCCCGTCCCATTTCCTTTGGCTGCTCCCCGGCCAAGCCTCCGTGGTGTCTGTCTGCAGTCCTGAAGGGACCTTCATTTTCCCCCTCATGCTTTATTTCTCACCCTGACCTTGAGCCCCGCAGAAAAGCCCACCAGCCCTCCTCCTTTCCCCCACTGAGAAGTCAGGCACCGGATCTTCTCGGAAAGCTCTGACCACAGGGTCACAAAATGAGAGCCATGGAACGGGGGCGCCAGGGTGGCTCAGTGGGTTAAGCCTCTGCCTTCGGCTCAGGTCATGACCTCAGGATCCTGGGATTGAGTCCCACCTCGGGCTCTCTCTCTCTGCCCGCCTCTCTGCCTACTTGTGATCTCTCTCTCTGTCAAATAAATAAATAAAATCTTTAAAAAAAAAAAAAAGAGCCATGGAACGGCAGAATGAGAGAGTCAGACTCTTCAGGTCAGCCTGGAGGGCAGGGGAGGGGGACGCCTGGAGATCATGCCCAGCGAGCACCTTGGTTTCCTAGATGAGAACCCTCGGGCCTAGAGGGGGCCACATGGGAGGTCCCAAGTGCAGGAGCAACAGGTGTAACTGACAACAGGCAAGAGAGTCACGGCAGCAAGACATCATCAGTCCCTCCAGTCACACAACACTGAAGCACAAACCTAAGTGAGCTCTAGAAGCTTCCCTCCAGGACACTGTCTCCGGGCGGGAGGAGCAGGCACAAAACCAGATACTGTTATCAGTACCAGATACAGCATCATGGATGTGGGCACAGAGAGTGGCCTAGAGACACAGGGAGATGAGTGGGGAGGCTGGCAGAGGCCAACGTGTCCGAGCCCCGGAGCCCAGCGTAAGTCGGAGCCTTAGCCTGTAATCAGCCATGATAGCGGACATCCACCTGTTGACTGCATCCTAGGCACGCTCTCATTCCATCCTTCCCACCTTTCTCCGTGGAAAATAGTACCTCCAGGTTACAGGTCGAGGAAACTGAAGCAGAGAGAGGCTGGCTGCCTTGCCTGTGGTTACACAGCCAGGACAGGGAGAAATGGGGTCCGAGCGCCGGAGTGCACAGTCCAGCATGGCTCGTGCTCCTCTGCTCCTCAGTTAGGACACCACGGGCAGCCTCCTGCAACTATGGCCAGCTATGAGCTCCCGGTCCAACGCTGCCCCACACAGCCGGCAGGAGTATCATTTAATGTGACCTGAGTCACATTTAACGACCTCAGCTTCCCCCAGCCCTGGCCCTGTTCTGACCCCCCAGGGTGTACTCTCATTTAGGTCTCTGCAAAACCACCTTCAGGATTGTTTCCAAGCAACAGGATCGCGTGCCTTCTCTCTTTGGTCCCACAGAGCAAGCATTCTCCTCTACTGCGGGCAGACTCTGCGGCAAGTTGTTTCTCCCTCCTTCCTCCCTGAGAGAGCCCAGAGTCACCTGCACGTTCTCATCTGGGGCCCTCGGTTCCAGGATCAGGGAGCCACCGTTCATAAGCAGGTGCCCTGTGCCTCGTGCTATGTGGGGTGAGTCAGCAGGCCATCTCAGACTATCTCATCCAACGCTTGCAAGACCCCTGCAGAAAGGTGCTAGTCTCATCTGCATTTAACAGAGGAAGGATTCATGAAGGAACAAAGACTCCCAGTAACTCATGGCAGGTCTCAGAGCCCCTGGCTGCAAGGAGTCAGCCTTCTGCCCCAGGTCTGTTTATCTCCAAGTCTGGCTGGAGTTCAAGGGATCATCCATGACCACAAAACTGAAAGCGGAATCTGTGAAGCCTGCATCTTTGGCTTCAAGCACAACATTATATCCAACTGAGCTAAACAACCGTGGCCAGGAAGGAATTGTCATAATATCAGAAACCCATTATGACCCACAAAGCCTCAGAAAGATGCTTCAGGAATCCGTCTGTGAGTTGAAAGCGATGCCAAGCCTTATGCTCCCCTGGAAACAGCTGCTGGGGCTCAGAGGCGGCAGAACCATCCCGAGACGCAGAGCCAGGCTCATATAAACCCTACCAACCAGCTTTCGCCTCCCAGACAATTACAGCCTCTGAGCCGAGGGAAACCATCCTCATGGGGAGAACAGTATGACATGACACCAGAAAGGATAATGCAAATACTCTCCGAGTGGCACAAGTTGCCCCTTTGTGGGTCCCTGATTGGCGAACAAGGCAATCCTACAATGAGGCAATTTGTATTCGAGCCATTTTCCAACAGCAGCATCCCAGAGAAAGCCTCAATCTCCACCCTCCACTCATGGCTCCTAGAGGCTCTGCCCAATTTACGTTGACCTTGTCTGTGGTCATCTGTGGTTTTCTGAAGTAGGCAGTGGGTTAAGTCTATTACCAGATTCCAGGGGAAAGAACTGCCAACTTGAGCTCATTAAATTGTGAGCCTGTGTAGGGTACAAACCTTATCCTGTCGGTTTCTTGATTAAACCCTCAGCGCCTTCTCAGTGCCCAAGACGAATGCCTCCTGGACACGGTGGTCCCTGAGGCTCTTGACCGTGGGCCCTGTGTCTTCTCACTGCTCTCCCCTGGCCCTCCCTGGCCTTTGCTCTTCTCTTTTCCTCTTTTTCAAATGTGTCACGCCCTCTGGCCACCTTTCAGCTGGGCCTTGGCATAGATGCTTCTTCCCCATCCTGCCCTCCTTTGCCTCGCCCCTCTGCCGTTGCTTTTGCGAGTTCCTGCTTAAAGTCATATCTTCGGAGAGGATCTCTTAAAAAAAAAGATTTCTTTATTTCAGAGGGAGAGAGAGTGCAACAGGGAAAGGGGCAGAGGGCAGAGGGGAGAGAGAGAGATAAGCAGAGTCCCACTGAGGCAAGAGCCCCCATGACCTTGAGATCATGACCATGACCCGAGCCTCCCACAGCCTCTGCTTTTCCTCTTTCATCATATTTGCCATTCTTGTTTAGGCTCTGCTCCTCCCGTTGCCTGTATGTTCCAGGAGGGCAGACACATCTGTTGTGCTCACTCCTGTGTTCCCAGTGCCTAGTGTCGTGTCCGCTGCATGGGAGGGACTCAAGAAATGTCTAGGAAGGGGGAAGATAGGAAAAACTACTTGCTGGGCTCTTCTCATTCCAGCTGGGACCGGAACCACAGCCCTCATGCTGCTGGTGAAGTAGCATCCCATGCTTGATCCAAAAGCCGTGCCCAATCTCCAGACAACAGGTGGCGAGGGTACCCACTCCTGCCCTCAAATAGATCTTCGCTGTTTCGTGGCGACATGCACCAGTGTGTTCGACAGAGTATTTCTACATGTCTAGGCTTGGTTCCTTCCTCTCTGCACAGATGTTCTCTTGGGAGGCTCAATCCTCGCCCTGGGCACAGAGAAGGCTCCCTATGGTTCTGTTCTTCTAATGCCTTCTGACTCACAAGGCCACAGCAGCATGTGCCTCGGCCACATTAATGACAATTTGTGACACTGGGGAGGCGGCTGGTTATTTCCAATCAAGTGGAGCCAGACAACTCTCATCTAAGCGTGTCTGTGGTTATTGTGGTCCCGATGAGGTTCCCCGCTGGGTCCCCACCTCATCCCTCTTGCCAGGCCTGGAATGTGCTTCCGAGCTACTAAGCTGCCCTTGAAGGGAACAGGTGCTCTGAGTACACAAACTCAATACCTTCTTGATCAAACCAAATACCACTAGAGGAAAACTCACCTGGGAACAGCACCACGTATCATATTCCAGAGGAGAGAGAACCTCTTGGATAGCTATGGCTCTTCTCCACAGGACATGGATCAGTCTCTAGACATAGACTCTAGGCTCGGTCTCAAGGTCACTGGGAAGTCCTTGTGTCTGGAAACGCAGTGGAGAGAGCCAGAAGGGGCGGGCCCTGCCCAGGGAGCCCCAGGTGAGGTTATGGCATCTCACTGATTGAGGGTCTTCTCGTTCTAATGGGAGAACAGATGCTGTTGGTGTCAGTCCGTCACCTCCTGCTGGAGGTCTGGGAGATGTCCACAAACCACCTGTGAGGTCTTTAAAGAGCTAATGGACAGAGGCCACCAAGCGGGCCACTCTGCCCAGGGCTTTTGGCAGAAACCCCACATGTGTGTCACCTGCAGTGACAAACCTGCAATGCAGGGCCCACGCTAGCTGCTGACCTTGGCTCTGACAGCAGAGCCTGCCACCCCAGGACCTTCTGAGGCCCGCAGGCACTGGCATCCAGGCAAGCTTCTCGGTAACAGAGTTGGCGTGCAGGGCAGAAATGCTGCTAAAATAGCAATTATAACTGGAATTCCGATTGTGTTTTACAGGTTCCAAACATGCTTTATATTAATCTCATTTCATGCAGGTCATCTCTTCCTGAGTCTCACAGAAGGGAAGTGACTTGCCCAAAGTCACACAGTCAGGAAGTGGCCCCACTGGGATTTGCCTCATTCTTTGGCTCCAATCCTCATGGCGTGTGGCAGAGTTGTCCAGCGATTGAGACTTCCCTTCGGAAGTGGGGACAGCAGGGCCTGGGCCAAGTGAACCAGCATCCGGAGAGTTTCTTCTGGCCGGTTTGTTCTGGCTGCCCTTGAGGCTGAGATGCTAGCTGGCACCTAGAATTTGGGAAAGACCCTTTTCACTTCTGCTGTGATAAGTGATCTATGGTTAAGATAAAAAAGGGGCTCCTTGAGTGCTGCCATTCTCTGAAAATGACAGTCTGGATCCTTCTATGGGATTCACAGAAAGCACATTTTCCTTCTGTTTCATGGGCTCATTGATGACTGAGAGATGCCAAGAAGGCTGAAGCCTCACCGCCCACCCTGACAGAGCTTACGTCACTGAGCTGGACTCAGACCACGGATGTGATGGGATGGAGCCCGTGGAGTAGCCGATTAATGCTTGTTGGCCAAACCTCTGGTTGTTGAGCATGTTGTGTCTGAGCCTTAGCTGAACAGGAGCTCATTGCTTGCCATGGGCTGGGCCCCAGGCAACCTGGAAGGCTCTAGATGTGGTTAGACAGGTCTGAGCATATCTATCACCCATCCTCCAGCAGGCTTATCCTCACAGTTCCAACACCATGGGCCAAGGGTTGGAGCGCACCCTGTGGCGGCCCGAGGGTCAAAGGCAAGCTAGAGGGCCACACGGCTGGGGTTGTGCTCAAAAGCCGGGAATGAAGGGAGGTGCCACTCAAGGCTCCAGGCAGGGACCCAGAAAAATCTGTGTTCAGGAACAGGCTCCAGAAGCCAGGGTGGGGGCCGTCTGTGCAGTGGCGGGAGTGGGGTGGGGTGTGAGAATGAGACTGATGGAAGATGAAAGATAGGTGGTCACCCCGTGATCACGGCTGGCAACTAGGCCGAGGACAGACTCTTAGCCAAGTGACTGATCCCGGCACGAGAATGGGCTGAGACGTCTGGCTTAATTTCACTGTGTTCCAGAGGTCCAGATCAGGCTGGGCCTTGGGGTGGGGAGCCACTTGCAGTGCCGAGAGGGAAGAAGGCGGTAGAGACAGGGGAGCAGGGAGGACCTGGCACAGCGGAGAAAGGTTCCATGGGGTGGTTTTTACGAGAGTAAGGAAAACATCAGCGTCTCCCCAGGGGCATGGATAGAGGGACCAAAAGCCGGTAATCCTCAAATGGCTCCTGGACGCGTTCCATGATGTCAAGTTGACCAGCTGTTGCCCCATTTCCTCCCACCTGCACCCCCATGCTGTTCAAGGGGATGGGCAGAGAGAGGCCGATTCCCACCCCTGGAGCCTGCACTCTAAAGGGGAAGAGGGACCAGGCATGCAACGGCCCTCAGAGTGACTCAGCCCAGATAAGACCGCAGAAGAGGCCCCATGCTGTGGGTCTGGGGAGAAGTCAGCTGCGAGTGGAAGGGAGAAGCTCCCCCAAAAGAATAAGAATGGAAGAAGAGAGACAGGAGTGCCACTAGTAGGTTTTGTACAGTCTCTAAGAAAAAATTTTTTAAAAAGCAGAGTCAGGGACAGAAGAGTTTTCTTAAGTGAAGTCATCTTTGCAGTGTCCTTATTGTTATGCCAAGACCTCATCTCTCACACTGACTTCGATTCAGAACGTGCTCCAAGCAGATATTGCTTATTTTCCACTGAATCAGAGGGAAATTACAGCTCCCACTAGAGCATTCCCGTGGGCGGGAGGAGGGGGCTGCTGGGGAAGTGTTCCTCCGTGCCTCCCCAGGCCTCACCCCTGCAGCCCAGGAGCCGAGATGGGAATATGGCTCAGCAGAGGCTGGAGACCCAGAGCCGAGCCCAGCCTCAGGGGTGACCTTCTCTTCTGGTGGCTGGAGAGGCCGAAAGACCTCTGGGCCTCTGTTCAGCCCAGCCCTCCCCTGTCCCCAGGAATGTCAGGGATGCCTGCAGGCCCCCAATGCCTAGAGCCCCAGGGGGCAGGGGTCATCATCCTGATTGGCTCCTTCCAATGTACGATTTTACCCCATTGACCATGGATGGAATCCTCCATGAACTTGGCTGGGTTCCCTGCCCAAGGAAAGGCAGAAGGTAGTGGTTCCCCAAGTGCCACCACAGTGAAAAGCCACTAATAAGTTTCCCTCCAATGCCCTCTGGGGGAGCCCCACCCCAATGTCCTTCTTCAAGCCCCCTTCTCTCCCCTAACACATTCACTGTTATCCCCTCCACTTTTTCTGTCCTCGTCTAACACATGGACTACATGAGGTTCGCTCTATTTGTCCAGATACAAGGGGAGGTCTCCAGACCTGGGTTCGGAGGGACCCGCACGGGCCGTGGAGGAACCAGTGGGCAGGACTGAGGTCACAGCCCAGCTCTGCTACAACCGCACTCCTCCCCACAGGGCCTCAGTGGGGCTACAGAACGGGTGGGGTGCCTCTGTCCCTAATTCCCAGGACTCTGGGGAAGCCAACAAGTACCTGATGGAAGAGTAGGGACCATCACCGCTGAAATCACTGATCATTCTCAATGGCACTGCCAGCCCCCGGACACCCCACCCACAGCCGAACCAAAGCCTCTGCCTCCTCCCCATCTTGGGCCTGGTCAGCTCTACCTCCTACCTCTAATGGGCCCTTCTTCCTTCCCAGCACCTGGGATACTTCTCGCAAGATAAATGACACAGGTGAGATCACCTGTTTCAGAAGCTAAAGAATAACCTGAACCCAAACCAAATCAAAACACTCCGCCGTGCCTGGCAAAATACATGGACTTCCAACCTACGGAGATTTGTAGGATCTACACTTGGACAATTTTGCCAACAGCTCTCTATGGGAGAATATGATTGGCTCAGCACTGGAACGCAGGTCAGCCTTTTTACTAGCTAGAGAGAAACATACACGGGCTCCAAGGGGCCCAACACAGCTTTTCTGGGGGCCCCTGAGTACCGTTGTGCAATTCTTGCACTAGACCAAGGGCCAGGGGGGACCGAAGTTCACACTGCCTGCCAAGCAGAACATCCCCAGGACTATGTGCGCCTTCGGGAGGCCCCTTTTAAAATCCAGGCAAAGAACCCATATCTGCCCACAGAGCCAGCCCCTCTTTCTGAGTGATGATGGTCCCAGAGAGAATATTTCAGAGCTGATGGGGGCAAGAGTTAACATAAAGATGCAGGTGGGTGAAAATGTGGTTCTGGGCCAAGTGGTGGGCACCCAGCCAAGACCCAAATGCTGTTTGGGGGCAGCTTCTGGTGAGAGTGCACAGAACTGGCAGTGGGAGGGAAGGAAAGGGAGAGAGAGAGGATCCAAAATTCCACAACCTCAGAGTATTTGGGTCAGGGTGACTCCGGGGGCACCTAGGTCCGTCATTTTCAGAGGTGTTTGGTTTGGGTCTTGGTTCCTTATCATTTCTTTATTTCATTTTTAGTTTTAGTAGTAGAATCCTTTTCCCAAAGAAAATTAAAACAGACAAAGGAAGCATTGGGTTGTTTCTTTTTTTAACCTGGGGAGAGGGAAATCCGGAGCTCTGCCCACCTTGACCCTGGCACTTCCCCCAAGCCCTAGGGGTCCCCAGGATACAGTGCGGAAACCATTCACCTGGTCCAGCTCCCTTACCTCAGCGGTGATAAGGAAGGTGACGGGACTTGCCCAAGGCCTACGGAGGCAAGCCTACACCCCCACGGCTTGGGAGCCTGGCCCTGTTCCTTTCCACATGGCAAAGAGGCAGGCCCTGAGGCTCTTTGGCAATTGAATCTTCAAGGCAGCTGGGCCTGGGTCCCTGCCCACAGGTAAGGCCTCTGTCTTTTCCTCAGGGGATTGTTCCCAGCCACAGAACTCTCATCTGGTCCTGCCCTCTCCACGATGGAACCAGAGTCTAGAATCTGAGAGGTGGCAGGGCTGAAGAAGTTGAGGGCACTGGAGATTTACCAACCATGCTGGGGGGAGGGGCTGCAGTGGGAACCTGGGGTACCGTCCTAGGATCCAGTGTCTCATCACCAGGGCTCAGTGGGAAGGCCCCATTCGAGGTGGGTGAGCTCCTGCTGGCACAGAGAATGGCAGGCCAGGCCAGCCACTGGCCAGGGTGAGGGAGCAGGGATGAGCCCCTGTGTGGTGCTGCAAACTCTCAGCACCTCAGACAAGAACAATCTCCCCACTGGCCTTCCACCCAGACCCTGCCCCAGTCTCTCCCCAGGGACCTAGGACCACCATCTCCTGCTTTGTCCAGGCCCTCCCAGCAGGACTCATATCCCAGATTCTCCTATTCCTGAGCTTGGCCTCCCTCCAGACTACATGTAGCCTCCTGTTCTAGAGTGTTCTTGGTTAGCTCACACCCCCCCACACCTCACTGCTAAGTCCCTCTTCCCACCCCCACCCCTGTGAGTTTGCAGGGAACGTGCCCTTGGACCAGGCCTGACATTATGGCTGCTTCGACCATGAGCTGCCTTCTGGGAGCCCGTAGCAGCATCTGTTGCTCCTCGGATCTCTGGTTCCAGTGTGGCCTCTGATGTCCCCCCGAACCCTCCCACCCCAGAGCCCCAGGAAGACAGCCGGGCCACCGCTTCGCTCTCATGTGCATTTATTGAGCGCCAACAGAGTGCGTGGTACTATGCTCAGGGTTCAGAGCCACAGTCTATCAAAAGGAGACCAGAGCTAGACAGAGAACGTCTCATAGCTGCTTAACGTCTGTAAGGGATGGGGAAGGGGGAAAACTAATCACAAAACAAATTCCTATTCGAAAGCAACAGAATTTCCTCTGAGAGTAATATATAGTCTACGCACACACACGCACGCACACACGCACATACACACACACACCCTGAATGAACACAGATGTATACCCACGTGGTTGTATATGCATGCATATACAGGTGGTGTGGGTAAAGGAACTAATGAGTCTGTTGGAGGCACGCACACACGCACGCACGCACGCACGCACGCACACGCCACCGCACAGACGGGTAATCTGGCTTATGCTATCAAAGACACTACGTCTCCAGGTTCTAGTGAAGCAGTCTGTCCTAGATGCCTGCAGCATGCAAAACTTGGAAGTTCCAGAGATTCACAGTTAAGGAGGACAATGGGTATACGTGTGTACTTTTCCATCCTCGGGCCCCAGCCACCGCACCGGAGGCTGGTCTGTGTGGGCGACAGCAAAGCCTCAGTGAAGGGCTCCCAGTGCAGAGCTGGGGAGCTGGAGGCTGTGTCCCGTGGCAGGGCCCACGGGAGCCCTGGTGAGTTCACCAATCTTCAAGGCAGAATTTAAAACTCTGGTTTTCGAGTGTGGAGTCCTGCAAACGGTATTCCTTGTTACGGAGCCACAGATGGAGGGAAGAGTTTCTCTTCTTGCTCGCTCTCTGCAGCTTCCCACGTGTGCTAACGCATTTTGTAGTCATTAGATACAGATGTTTCACACAGCTGTCCCTTAAAATCCAAATCTACCGTGAAATCGAGGTCTCGCTGCAAAGGAGGAGCGAAGGGTCCCCGGCGTTAGCATGGGAGCGAGTCGGGACCCCCGCCACCACCCCCCACTCCCGCAGGCAGGGGGATGGGTGGCTACAGTGTTTCTAAGGTTTTCTAGCTAAGGGGTTCCCATGAACAGCCCTCGGGATTCTATTCTGGTGTCTCATTATCCTCACAGGAAGTGCTTTGATTTCGAACCTAAACCCTTCCTGTTATAATAGAGAAACATTCCTTCTGATTTCTTCCTGAGAGAAAACAGAGTGGAGCTCTTGAGTCTTCTGTGGCACAACCCTCAGAGCATTCTCCAGACTCTTTCAACACACATGCTCACACCGGCAGTTACTCAAAAAGAGTCGCATAATCCCCGACCCACCAGGCCCGCTGAAGAAATGTGAGCCAAAGATCTTCCAGGCCACCAGAAACTGTTATTTCCTGGCTTGGCTTGTTCTAAATGAGCTGAAACCCATGGCAACAGCCTCCGTGCTCAAAGCCCCTCAGATGAAGAACTAGAAACTGTCCTTGGGGCTGAGAGGCCAGAGCGGGGCCTGAAGAACAATCTGTCATCCCTGAGTGTTAAGAGGCCACAGCTTGAGGCCTTCAGTGCCTTTACTAGGCTGGCTTTCTACTGCTCCTCCCACGGTACCTTGCCTGTTTGAGCACCAGGCACTCGGGCACCTAGGCAGGTGGGTCCTGGGAGCTGCGGGGAGCCAGTTCTGTGGGTCCCTTCCTCTCTCTGACCCTGGCCCAGATAGAGACTGCTTCAGCACTCACCACATTTTTGGCATTTGGCTTCATGGATATGGTCCCATAGATTTCTTCCCCCCTCCGGACAGTGAGGTAATCTTCCAAGTAGAAGACGGTCTGCTTCCAGTGGGTGTAGGGGGCATCGGGGGCTGAGGGGAGAAGAACACGGGAGGTGGGAAGGAAGCGTCAGAGAAGGTATCTCAGAAGGACTGAGGCTGAGACCCTGCCTAGAAGTTGCTGGGCTTCTTCTGGAATTCACTGAACCGACACCCAGCACTCTTGCAGGGTCAGCGCCCAGCCCCCATAGCCTGTCGCCGAGCCTCAAAAACCCTCATTCGGCCCCGGTGCTCCTCCTTCCATCGAATTCCCATCTCCTCGGGGCTGCTGATCTTCCAGGGAATCAGAAGAGAAAGATGCTGGTATCACAAGTTCATTCCAAGCGGTGGGATGAATACCCTCTCACCAACTAAACTCATTAACGCAAATGAAACTCAAAATGCTACTGTTTTTAATTAGTTCAACAGAGGGAAGACATTCAGGCAGCATAAGGGGGAGATTTGTAGGGTAAGCCATCCTTGTTCCCCTTAAATGACATCATGTATGCAAATTCTGTAGCTAAACCAGTGTCCCACTGACACCCCCATCCTACACATAGTGTCCTTGCCACTTCTCTGCCTAGAACAAAACCTCGTACCCTTGGCCCAAGCCTGCTGTGGGGTTTCAGCAGTACCCTCCTAACTGGATCCAGAAGAAATGAGGGATGAGGCCCCTGGGTGGCTCAGTTGGTTAAGCGTACAGCTATTGACTTTGGCTCAGATCATGATCTCAGGGTCAGGAGATTGAGCCCCGTGTCAGGCTCTGTGCTCAGCAGGGAGTCTGCTTGAGATTCTCTCCTTCTTTCTCCCTCTGTGCCTCCCCCCCTCCAATAAATAAATAAATCTTAAAAAAAAAAAGAAATGAGGGTTCACCACTGGTGCACAGCTCACCCCTCCTGCAGGATCCAAAGCCAGATGGATGCTGGGACCTCCCCTGTATTTGCCATTAAATCCCATCCAGCCTCTCTTGACGCACTACATGATCAAAAGCCAAATGAGGGGTCCTGCTTATGGGCCATCTTCTTCAGCACCAGCTGTCTTTGGCATACTCTTCCCTCCCTGTTCAGCAGGCTCTCCCTTCCTCATGCGTCAAGGTCACTTCCTCTGGGAAGCCTTGCCCCGAGACCCACCCTGAGCTTATGCTACCACAGTGTCTGTCACACTGCGGCATACAGGCCTTTGTCTTTTCTCAGCTGTTTGCTTCCTCCATAAGGCTGCAATTTCCACGAGGACAGGTGCCAGGCCAGGCTTGTTTACTGTGATATCCTTGGCACCTACCACCACACCCGCTAGATCTCTAAGTACTGAATAAATGAGCGAGGGCAAAAACCCAAATAGTAGACACTTCATTATGCTTCAAGGTACCCACGGATGTTCAGTTCCAGTGGGGGCTTCTAAAACTGTAGCTAGTAGAGGAAACCATTAGAGCAAGTTCCTCTTGGCCCTTAATACTGATTTTCTCTTTGCTTAGGACCAGAGCTAAAGATGAGAAGACTTGGGAGAACACAGTAAGTGCCTTTCAAATACTTCAGAAGCCATCATATGGAAAGTCCCATATGTGGCCTTATATATGGCATTGGAAGCAAAACAAAGGGTAGTCACTGGAATAACTAGAAGGCAGATTTTTAATCCACCAGGAAAAATTAGGGCTGTTCTGCAATCGTCTGAGCTACCTGAGGTCCAGCCGCCAGATTCTAAGATTCTAAGATTTGTAAGATTCTAAGATCTTACAAACCCCAAGACCTATTTAAATGGTGGTGAAGGGTTTGTCTTTCATCGCCCTTTGCAATGACCTGGCTTGATCAAATGTCAGTGGTTTGGTTAAAGACTTGCATAGCCTTCAAAGTGTGCATTTGGGAAATCAATGCAAACTCAATGTCACGGTGGAGGAAAGGCAGGTTGAGCACTCGGAAAGACTCAAAGGAGGATCATGGATGTGCAGTCTGTGCCTCTCAGATCCTAGATCCCAGACACACCAGCCTTTGTGGCCTCTAAGGCATACTACTATCTATGGACAAAGTCCACCTGTCCCAGCACCTTCCCTGCCAACTGCATCTAAATAAATTGTCAAAAGATAGTCTCCGGTGTGTGCAGAGAATGGCGGTGTCTGACTGCAGCACTCTCGCCCCCACGTCCTCCTACACCAGCTCAGACAGGTGTCTCTCCTGTTCTTAAAGACCTTCAGGCAAGGAGATTCAAGCAGCTTCCTTCTGTCACTTAATCAGATGCCTTAGGAGAGTCCCAGAGACTCAGGGTTGGCAGCCATCAAGCCAAAGTGTGTCTGATGGTTGTCCAAAATGCTTGCCAACCTTGGGTTGGAAGGAAGTGATTTTTTTTTCCCCCTTGACATCAACATCAAAAGTTTGAGAACCTCCCCAAACATTTCATTTCTATGATGGGTCCATTACCTGTGGACTAATTATCTAAACCAGCTTTCACAATACTAATTCTCCATCGAGGTGTCCAGGAGAAACTGATTAAAATTCAGATGTCTTGACTCTACTCTTAGAGACTTGAATTCAGTCATTCTGGGAGTATGTGATGGGGGACGACTTGCCAAGACTTAAAAATTCCTCCCCCCAGATGTTGTAGACACACAGCATGGCTGAAATCACCCTGCAAACCCACTCTTTTGCATCTCCAGATGAGCAAAAGTGGAAAGGACATTTCATCAGGCAATAACAGGCCCAGTTTCCTGCCTCCCCACTGCCATGTGTTTGCACTATGACCCTAGGGCTCGTTTCTTACATCTACAGAATGTGGGGCATGATATTTATCTCCTGGGGTACTTTGAGGATTAGATGGGATGACAAGGAGGAAAGGGGAGACTAAGGGTGACCAAATGTCCTGCTGTGCCCAAGACAGCTCCGGGTTACTTGTCTTTATGGCATAACAATGAATACCTCTCCCTTTCACTATCAGAAGTGTCCTTAATTGAAAGATAAATTATATGATCACCCTACAACACATTGAGCCAATGTGAGGGTATTGCTAAGCCATTATAATATAATAAGCCATTATGATATAATTCCCATACAGTCACTATGGGAAGTGGTATATATCATTTTGCTTATCCACAACCTATGGTTCCGACTGGCAAAGATGCGCCGCCTCACTCTAGTAGTGCAGAATGTCCTAGGGAAGCATCTAGAAAGGTGCTAGGTGCAAGAATGAGCACACACTGGGCGCCTGGGTAGCTCAGTGGGTTAAAGCCGCTGCCTTCAGCTCAGGTCATGATCCCAGGGTCCTGGGATCAAGGCCCACATCGGGCTCTCTGCTCAGCGGGGAGCCTGCTTCCTCCTCTCTCCTCTCTCTCTGCCTGCCTCTCTGCCTACTTGTAATCTCTCTCTCGGTGTCAAAAGAATAAATAAAATCTTAAAAAAAAAAAAAGAAGAAAAAAAAAGAATGAGCACACAACACAGGGCTGTGGATGACATCTAGAGTTCTCATCAGGGACTGTCTTCCCCCCTCCCCCACCCCAACTATAACTTTCAAGATCATGTGCCTGACTTTCAGTTTTCTCTGTTATGAAGATATCTTTATACTCTTAATACCCTGATCCCACACTCTGACCTCCCCTTTTCTCCCTCCCCTTCCCAGTCTCTCTGGGCTCTGGATTATGATCAGCTTTTGTTCTATATTTCGAAGAGAGTGTGACCAGTACTGCCCCCAGCAAGCATTGCTCCACTCAACAGACCTCAATTTAGGATGCCTTTCATGTGCCAGATATGGTCCTCAATTTGGGAAACAGCAACCTATAGAGCCTTGCCTCCCCTTCACATCCTGCAGCCTCAGTGAGAAGACACTCAGGTTTCTGGGTCATCCTTATGACCAAGGACAGGGACATAGAGCTCTGGGGGCTATGGGAATGAATGGCAAGGGCCCCTCCCAAGAATTTTTTTCCTGGGGCTTTCAGAAAGGGAGTAAAATCCTGCTTCCTATTTCACGTCCCAGTGTCTAAGTGCCTGGTAGATTTTCCTGAAATTTAGAATATTTTCTAGCTATCAATTTGTAATTATAGTCCCCAGAGGATCTGAAGCTTTTTGGAGAATGAAAGATTATGCACCAAGAAGTTTCTTTAACCTGCTACAATGACTCATTGTCACCAGATGGCAAAGCGGGAAGGGGCTGCTAGGCATCTTGGTCCAACCACATCATCTCACAGGTGACAAGCCAGAGTCCCAGAAAGTAACATAATCAAGGCCCATCTCCTATGTCTGGCTGTCCTAGCTGGCTGACTCGTGGAAAAACAAAGACTCTCTAACCCAGGCCTGATTCTACTCAAGCGACTGCCCCTCCACCCACTCCAACAGCCCCAAGGGTCCCAGTCCCCATTTCCTGCCCCCACCCACTGAGGATGGGGGGCAGCTATGCCCACTGGCCCACTGAGGATGGGGGGCAGCTATGCCCGCTGGCCGGCACAGCCTGGAACCCTGGGCTCCTGTGCCCATTTGCGACAGCTTCTGCCTAGAGCTGCAGAGAGGAGATGCCAGAGATATTAACAGGGATTGTTTTCAAGCTGCACTCCACGTGATGTGCCTTCGAATGGGTCCCCCAGAGCCAGCTGTGGCTGGGCTGGGACAGAAAGTTCAGCGGATAATCGATGGGAAGGGGGCACATACAGCAGGCTACACTCTGCATGAAGTTCGAAAATAGCTGAGACCAAACAATACAGTGTTCTGACATACACATAGATGTGATCAGACTTTCTTTTAAAATAGCAAGGGGATAAAGAACACAAAATTATTCTGAGTAATGTTCATCTAGAGGCTGTATGGGGGGGGAGTGATGGGATGGGATGGAGCATCCATTTAGTTATGTGGTGAGCTCACAGGGATTAATTATGTGACTGAATTAATTTACTTATTAATTATAAATAGTATCATTATATCCCTTAATAATGTGTTTCTGGTTAATATTTATATTCTAATTAGTAGTAATAGTTCATTTCTTGATATTAACGAATACATTTACATTCCAACAATAATACATTTCTTTCCAGTTACTATTGCATTCTAGTTAATAACACTTTATTTACATTCTAGTTACTGAGTTAGTGGTGAGTTCACAGGTGTTTGTTATATTAATAAATAAACAAGCAAAAAGTGAACCGTGCCTGACCCAATGATGTCATGAACCAGGAATTAGGATTAATCTAGTTCTATGCATCTGAGTCCTCAAAAACCAAAAGTAAATACTCTTTTCTAGGTGGTCAGAGCACAAGGGTCTGAAAAGCTCACTGCCAAACCCACACTACCCGGTAAAAACATTTGCCACATGTTGGAAACAAAACCCCCTGTGGACACTCCCCAGGTGGCTGAGGAAGCAGCTAAGCAAATTATTTCCCCTGATCTCTAACCATTTGGGGATGGCTGCAACGAGAGGGACCTACGTCAACCCGAAGGCATAGGCCTTGATGAGAAAAGAGGGTAGATCATAGTGAGGATATGGAATTATCTTTCCAGAAAGGCATTCACAATCATCTTGTTCAAGCAGTCGTGAACAGGGACAGTAGTTCTCAGGCTGACTTGTGTATCACAGTCACCTGGAAGGCCCCACCCCAGAGTTTCTGATTCAGAAGATCTAGGGTTAGTCTTGAGAATTTGCATCTTTAATAAATTTCCAGGTGATGCTGATGCTGCCGGCCACAGACCACACTTTGAGAACCTCTGCACCAAGGCATGGGGCACAGAAGGCTGTAGGACCACTGGGTGACCTTTCAGACCTAAGTTTCTGGGGTTCTGTGCAAAGAGGAGTCAACATAACACCATAGTTGGAAAAAGATAGACGAGTGAGTTCAGACCTGATCTAGATCCACGGTCTTTGAGCCTATGAAACACAGTCCTCGTCATCTCTACAGTGGGGGTGTAATCACAGAATGGGAAGAAACAGCACCAATGGGTTGGAGACTTGAATGCTGGGAGCAAATCTTTACTACCCCTCAGACAGCCCAGGGCTGAGTTCTGGAAATAAACTCAGGGAACTGATAGTGGAGAGCGATGGGCTGAGAGCTATCGGCTGGATCCTAGGCTTCACAAACAGGACTTTTTTCCAGAGTGTCCCTGATCCCCTTCCTCATTGCCTACAGCAGGGCAGGCCCCAGTGGAGGCATCACCCTGGAAACAGTACAGGAAGGCTCAGCTGCTGTGGTTCCACCCCCAGCTTCTGGTCACAGCCACCGTCCTCAGGCCGGCTCCTGCTCAGCCCTCCTGCTGCTGCCATTCTCCACTACCGTGAGGCTGAGTCTCACCCATCCTTCAAGGTCCAGTTAAACCCTCTCTCCCCGCTCCTAACCACCAGGAAGGCAATCTCACCTGCTGCCCCTCGAAGGAAGGTAGTAGCTGAAAATGACCCCAACTGGGGGGTCTCCAGTTTTCCCCAAGATGGGGGCACCAGCCCTGCCCTGGATGATGGGGACCAGCAGATTGTGGTCTTGGTGGTCAGGAGACACCAGTTCTGGAAAAAGCCCTTCTCGGAGGGGTTAGAGAAGTCTCTCGCCCCTCTGTCCACAGGTCAAAGAGGATCATTGTCACCAAGGCCCCAGGAAGTGAATACTCATATCCTCCAATTCTGGTAGAACCCACTCACCCCTGCCACGTGCAAGCTCACTCGTCCCCGACAACATGCTCCCACTTCCTGGGAGGACTTCAACAGACATGATCAACATGAACACCTTCCAAGGGCAGGACTCATTGGACAGAGGTGTGTTCAAGACCTACTGCGAGCCAAGCACTGCTCTAGACACCAGCAGGACAGAGATTCAGGAGATGTGACCCCAGCCCACGGGGAGACTGAGAATTGCATAAAAAGAGTGAAAATGTTGACTCAACAATGTTACATCTGGCATAGGAACCCCATGTAGCTGTCTCAAAAAAACAAAAAACAAAAAAACCACACTATGCCTGTGAGTCTGTGGAAGGCTCTCCCAGATATATTGTTAAATAAGACAAAGTGGCTGAGGGCCGTGTGTTTAGTACGAGCCAACCAGTGTTTTAAAAAAGATGTAGTTGGGATGTGGTACTGTAATTATATAAGATGCCACCAATGGGCCAGCTGGGGAAAGGGTTCACAGAACTCTACGTACTATATTTGCAACTTTATATGAGCAGTATTTCAAATAAAAATAAAAATAAAAGAGGTGTATATAGCTATGCATGTGCTTCTGTACCATTGAAATGTTTGGGAAGGATACAAAAGAAATCATCAACATATGCCTCTGAGGCACAGGGTTAAGATGCAATGGAAAGAGGACATTTTCCTTGACTTTTTATACCCCCCTTTTTTTTTCACATCGCCGTGACTGACCGACGTAAGCACAGGATATTAGGGAGTCCCAAGGAGGATGCTGAACCTTGACCAGGAGTAAAGGAGGGCATCAAGTACTAGCTGAGGTGGGAGATGAGGCCTGTGCTGGAGTTGGCCAGGTGAGGGGCGGGGATGGGGGAGGTGTTCAGGGCTGACTTGTGTCCCCCATAATTCATGAGCTGTGGCCCTAAGCCCCTGTCCCTCAGAATATGACTGTATTTGGAGATAGGGCCTTTAAAGAGGCCTTTAAAATAAGGCCTTTGGGTGGGCCCTAATCCAGTGTGGCTGGTGTCCTTCTAGAAAGAGGAGATTAGGGCACACACAGATACCAGGAGCTCACACACACAGAGGAAATGTCATGTGAGGACACATAGAGAAGGAGGCCACCTGCCAACCAAGGAGAGAGCCTCAGGAGAGACCAAACCTGCCGACACCTTGAACTTCCAGAACCGTGAGAAATACATTTCTGTAGTTTAAGCCACCAGCCTGTAGTACTTTGTTATGGCATCCCGAGCAGACAAATATGGGAGGAAGGAGATGACAAGACACCCTCCTGTTCCCATGACACACCTAGAAGAACAGGGGTTGGCGTGGGCAGACACAATGGCCTAGAGACTTAAGAAGCTTTGGTGAGTTGGGGGGCTGCAAGGTGCTCGGTGTGACCAGGCTGTGTGTGCAGTGAAGGGACAAGGGAGGAAGGCAAAGCAAAGGAGGGGCAGTGAGAAACGAGTTGACAGAAGTGGGCTAGGGCTCAGTCATGGAACCCCCACTTACCAGGCTAAGAAATTTGGGCTCACCTGCTGCAGGAAATGAGACACCTCTGAAGCTGGGCAGGGAGGGGGAGCACAGGTGGTCTTTGGGGAACAGTGTCAGGAACTTAATGAAGGAAGGGTTGGGGTGGAAGCCACAAAGAGAGGAAGGAGACAGAGAGACATAGTCTGCAGTCTACTGAGAGACCCATTGAATCCTGCGGTAGGGTGAGGCAGTGAATACAGGGAAACCTTACTCCACTCTGTATCCTTACCCTTCGCACAAAATATGCTCAGTAGATGTTCAATGAACAAACATGGCTTTGAAATGGGGCCGTCCCCCTGCCTCTCCCTGCCCAACAACCACTCTCTGCTCTGGTCTTACCATACCCACTTCCATCTACCTTCTCCAAAAGCACGGGCAAGTGCTGGAGAAGGCTTACGAGATGCCAAGTAAGGGTCCCCCTGCTCATGCCCCAAGTCCTGCCCCCACGACGAGCCCAGCCCCGGTCACTTCCACAAAGCCTCCACATGGAGGCTGAGGGTCTGGAGTGAGTGCCCACAAAGGCTCACCTGTGGAAAACCCCATTTTCTTGTGGCACTTGGTAAATTCAATATTAAAATAGGTGACCAGGGCATGGACGTAGTCATTTCGCTGTATCTGCAGGCAGAAGGCAGATGTGAACGACAGCTCTTCCGTCTTCACCGTATAAATGTCCACTTCCTGTGGCCCAGAGGAAAGAGAATGCCAACACTTAGCGCCTCCGCCAGGTCTGGGTCCTAGTCAGCAGCTTCCTTCCTGTGGAAGACCACCCACAGTAGACTCTCTGGGGGTGTCATTACTCTCAGAGTGGCCCCCAGCCCGCCCACCGCCCTCCCAGTGACCTCCTCCATCCTCTCCAGGGTGGGGTATGCTCAGGCAATGGTGCAAACACATTTGAATCAGAATGTGAAGGGACAGAATTAGGAAGGTCAGTCTTCTGGGGATGGGGGCAGTGGGGTGGGGAGGAAAGAGGAGGATGAATGAGACAGAGCCTTCCTGAACCTAACTGAGAGGCCTCAGAGAGTCCACCTCAGCACCACTCCCTTCACCTAGTGGCTCTCAAAGTGCAGCCCCGAGGGTGGGCATTAGCATCACCTGGGTACAAATTCTGAGTGGGTGGGGTGGGGACAGCATCTCAGACCTCTGCGATCAAAACAGCAAGCTGTGCTTTTCAAGCCCTCCCAGTGATCTGGGTGAACCAGATTAGTCATTTCCCAATTTTTTGATATTCAATTCCCAGCAATAGGAGATAATAAGTATTATCTTGGGAGTGAAGACATGAGCCCACCCGCAGGCAGAGACTGAGCTGAGGGAAGTTCTGCTGACCATTTACACCAAGCTTGGATGAAAGAAAGAAAGAGAAAGAGAGAGAGAGGGAGGGAGGGAGGGAGGGAGGGGTGGGAGGAAGGAAAGGAGGAAAGAAGAAAGGGAGGAGAGAGAGAGAGAGAGAAAGAAAAGAAAGGAAGAAAGGAAGAAAGAAAGGAAGGAAGGAAGGAAGGAAGGAAGGAAGGAAGGAAGGAAGGAAGAAAGAAAGAAAGAAAGAAAGAAAGAAAGAGAAAGAAAGAAAGAAAGAAAGAAAGAAAGAAAGAAACAAAGAAAGAAACAAAGAAAGAAAGAAAGAAAAAGAAAGAAGAAGAAAAGAAGAGAAAAGAAAAGAAAAGAAAAAAGAAAAGAAAGGGAGGGAGGGAGGAAGGAAGGAAGGAAGGAAGGAAGAAAGAAAGAAAGAAAGAAAGGAGAAGAAAAGAAGAGAAAAGAAAAGAAAAGAAAAAAGAAAAGAAAGGGAGGGAGGGAGGAAAAAAGGAAAAGGAAGGGTGGAGAGGTGAGAAGGAAAGGGGGAGGGAGGGAGATGAAGGAAAGGGAAGAAAAAACAAGAAGAAAGGATTTTTCGGTTCTGGCTGGGGAATGGAGAACACAAAGAACTAATAATTCTAACAATTTCAGTTGGGAAGTGGCTGAAAATCAATGTTGCGTGGGGAGCAAGTATAATGAAAGACAGTTTGCAATGTGCTGTTCTTTTCTGTGTGAAGGATGCTGACCTGCTGTTGGCTGGCTCCGATGAGACCTAGAGCCCTAGAGGCTTCCAGACAGCTTTCAGTGAGGTCTAAGGAAGCATCCCATTGTTGGGGTTGTGTAGCAAGGACCTCTGTCCTGAAGAGTCTGTAAGAGCCAGACAGATACCCGTATGCCTGGACTGTTCCAAGGGGCTCTCCTGACACCCGGATGATGGGATATGTTGGGGATGGTTAGGAGAGGGGTCTGAGGGTGGGGAAACAAGAGCAGGAAAGACACAGAATGATGTAACAGAAATGCCTTTTATCTCTACATATTTCTAGAACAAATGAAGGAAAGCAGACGCAAAGCATTCCAAGGACTTGAAAGAGACAGAGGAAGAGGTTTGGTCAAGGAGGCAAGTCAGATCAGAGCCCTATTGTGGCCTGCGGTGTGTAGTCATTGTGTCCTCTGGGGGAAGGTGACACTCTGATCTGTTGGTTGGGAAGAGGGTAGAAATGCCGATGTAGCAGAATGGGGAGGCCCTTGGTGATGTCACCTCAAATGCAAGTTTTGCTGTGCTTCTAGAACCAAGGGTGGGGAACAAGAATCAGTGGAATGGGAAGACGTGGGTCAAGCATGCAGAATTTGACCGGGTTAGAAAGCCTTCAGGCTCCTGCTCAGCCCTCCTACTGCTGCCATACCCCATGCAAGAGCCCCTTTGGTAGCCTCCCTGGGAAGTGGCCATTTGGTGCTTGCTCGGACACCTTCGTGGATGGTGCATTCACTACCTGCCAGGCAGCTGATTCCATCCCCTGACCTCTCCAGTGGAAGGCTCCCTCATCAAAATGAGTGAGGAGACCTCCTCGTCTCTGTAACTTCCACCCATGGAGTAAGCCAAATGCCTCTTCCAGCTCACATGGGCCCCCCAAAACTTTTCTTCTCCAACATAAACCATGCCTGTTTTCTCATTCACTTCTCATAAGTCATGATTTCTGACTCCACCACCCTCCTTGTTTGGGACATACTTCTAGCAGCTTCTGGTCTCAAAAAGCACACTGCTGGCTCAGACAGCACGAGGTCAGCCAAGACCCCTCCTTCCACTGCATCCTTACTCATGCTCCTTTTTTCCTTTTGTCCTGGAAACTGAGTGTAGGGTCCTCCATTATACATCATCCTGCTAAGTTTGGTCCATGGCTCCCTTTTAAAGCCAGCACCTGTCAGCCTATGTGATGTTCGTTAGCCCTCCGGCCACATGCTGCCCACGGGTCCTTCCAGCTCCACAACCCAGAGCCAGATGTGGTTAACTGTATATTTGTTAACGGCATTGGCACAGTCCACAAGGCTTCCGGTTCCCTCACTCGACCGACTACCATCTCTTTCTTTGCCAGCATCAGATGGCCAGGCTCCAAGCTCTTTCCAAGGTCCTTGTTATCTTTTTCTCTCGGTCCCTCTGCCTCCAGCCTTGCCTGGTCTTTCCACCGTACTTCTGGCTCATCTCAGCAGCCTGTCCCCCACCCTGGCCCCTGCCTGCATCAGACTGGAGTTTGTGGCAAGGCTGCCTGTGAGGGGTCTGTGTATCCTCACTGCGTAACCTAGCACTCAACAGCTCTGTCTTCTCCTTACTGGCCTCCCTGCTCGACAGAGTTCCTGCCCCCAGCCCCAGGCCTCTTCTCCAAACCAACTCACTAATCCCTCAGATCCATTCAGACTGCACGGCTCTCTGAATCCAAAACCTTCCACAACTCTGTAGGCCTTACCTACAGATCATGGACCTCTTGGCCTGAACACACACAGTGAGCCCCAAAGGTAGGCTCCGGGACGCATCTGGACCTGGCTCCTTTCTCTGGGCAGCCCCCACTTCTTCAGAACATTCAGAGCGTGCGCACGCATGCACACCAGTGCCCTGGATCAGGAGTCCCACCTCCACAGGGTCTTGCTCTGAGACTTGTATCAACCACTGTTAGCAATCGACTCCCCTGTTAGCTGATGGGGGTTCATTAGGTCCTGCAGACATTTGCATCTTAATAGGGGCCTCTGAAAGAGACAGAAGTGATGAAGCTATACATTAGAATGGTGACAATGGAAGGGCGCCTGGCTGGTTCAGTTGGTGGAGCATGCAACTCTTGGTCTCGGGGTTGTGAGTTTGAGCCCCACATTGGGCATAGAGCTCACTAAAATAACATGACATAACATAACATAATGTAACGTAACGTAATGTAATGTAACATAACGTAACATAACATAAAAGGGTGACAATGGAGGCAGTTGGTTTTAGGCAATAGGGGCTGAGTCATCAGCGAAGATGGCCTGCTGCGGCTGGGCTTTGGAGACCCAGAGGCCCTCAGGGCTCAGATCCATCCTCCTGTCAGACCCAAAGCCTACAGAGCCAAACTCATTACCCTGGCTCCCTAGGGCCTGGAGCCCTGTGCGGGAAGGTTTCTGTCTTCCTGCTCCAACAGCATCTCTGACACCGCAGGGGGACCCCCTGAGTCGGCCTCAGGGAACCCCCAGGAAGCAGAGGGTTCTGGAGACATCAACTGTTCAGAAAAGCCCTGGCCTCCGTTATCCCCACCACTAAATAACGTTATAAATGGATGTCTCAGAGCGGAAGTCTGGTCAAAACAGAGTCTTAATTATAATAAAGTGTCACACTATGCAACGTTAATAGCGATGAAAGTAGCAATTAAGTGTGTGAAGAAGGGCAAGTGTTTTCCCAACAGGCTTGGCAAAATGTTGCTTAGCACATCGGCAAGCAAGCTGATGGAGGGGCTCTCCTGGCTGCAGAAGCATGCATAGACAGCCCTTACCCTTCTCGGGGAAGAGAGGAGAAGGGTTGCGGGCATGGGGAGGGTGCAGGACTTCAGGCCCTGAGCTCCCATCCTGACACATACTTGTAGCCACAAGGAGTTTTCAAGAGTGTGTGTGAAGAGTGCCCTTCTGCGCCCCCTTCCCTGAGTTTGGTTGCTTAGCCCCTGGCTGCACTCAGGTATAACCAAGGGAAAGACCCTTGCTGGGAGTTGGGGGGGAAGAGGCGGAAGGCCAGAGCAGCCTTGCAGGGAGAGAAGCAGGCCGACCTGTCTCACGACCTGCGGTAGACCTAGGGAAGCACAGTGGCCACACCTACCATCAAAGGTGGAAAGCCACCTGGGGCCCCAGCACATTGAAGCAGTTGTGCCTTCGGGCCAAGGCCATGATGCACAGATGCCTAACGGTTCCATAAGGCTGCCAGTGTCATTTGGGCAAATTCCATTGCCCCAGTTTGGCGGTACACTTCCCTGTTTGTTTGGGGCAGGAAGAGGGAGAGGCTTCAGGGACCGAGGGGCTGGTAGGAAAAAACTAAAAGGACCCATTTGCTTGCTAATTGATCCTGCCTGGACTTGGAACGGGCTGAGTTAAGAAGTAATGAGAACCCCGTCAACAGAGAGCCCAAGACGTAGACTCGCAGCCACACCTCTTAGACGATGTTACAAGAAGGAAGCAGCAGCTGAAGAAACTCATCTGTGTGAGGCTCAGCTAGTTTTATTTGTCCTCGGAGGTCCCTTCTAAATGCCACAGTGACACTATGGACCAAGAGTTGTGTTTCTTCTTAGGAAGACTGTGCCCAGGGACAAAGGACAGCTGCGAGTCTGGCAGAGCCGCATTTTACATCAGAACTTCAGAAACCTCTACTCACCCCCGGGGGCCCTGGACTCTTCCCCTTTATTCACTGAAAATGCTGCCGGGCTCCAGCCCAATATTCCCCACAAAGAAATGACACATCCAGGACCAGAGCCCGCAAGTATGTTTCAGCAAGTTGGGGGCTGGATGGGCCAATGAATACTTACAGAATGAACCCAGACTTTTACATTAAAAAGTTAGCCTCAACCATATGAAAGTGATGTCTTTCTAGATTTTAAAAGGCCAAATATCAGTAGTTTATATGGTTCAACATAATATATTAGCGTCTACAAATGCAAATTTAGGAAAGGGCAGGAAAGGTCAATCCAACATGTGAACACTATTACCTCCAGGAAGAGCATGAGGTTGAAAGGGAGGGAAGGTCAAGGGGAGCTTTTGTTTTCGTTCTCTCAAAGTTGATACTTAAATATTTAATAATGAGAATACACTAAGGATCCGAGTGCCAAGGATGCTGACCAGCTGTTCTTCATTTGCACTGAAGAAAGTCTTGTCAGGAAAGCTGTTAGAGAATGTACCAACGAGACCGCTCGAGAAGGGGGTTGAGGAGCTCTGTCTGGCCAGGTCAGATGTGTGCTTGGAAGGGGGAGTATAATGTTGATTACACAGCAGATTGAGGTATTGGATTGCTTTCCCAAGAGAGCCCTCACCTCTGAATGGAGGAGCTTCCCCAAACCTGAGCATACCCTCCTGCCTCTCCGCTGATGCCCCCTCCCCCAGGCCCTTCCGCTCACACCACCAAGGGGTATGAACTGACTCCCTCCCCTCAGCTGTGCCACCATGGAGTCCGGGGCTGTCTCTGTGGCTCTGCTTAGTGTGAGCATCTTCTTTTGACCGGCGGTCACCTTGGGGCACCAGACGCTCTGGCCAAGGTGGCCTTGCTTTTCCAGGCCGGGGCTGCCCGGGAGCTGGGTATTGCCTTTATCCCAGGCCCACAGTTTTCCAGGGTGGCACAGCTGAGTTGCCAGCATGCTTGGGCCCAAGCAGAATGAGTCTGCAGACCTTTATTAAACAGGCATTGGTCACCACTTGCTTTGGATCCACGATGTCCACCAGGGGTTCCTTCATGGCAACATCCCGGATACAGGTCATATCAAAGCCATAGACATTCTCCCACCCTGTGAAAACAGAGTGAGATGTGAGGGCCAGCAGCAGGACCCCTGGAAGTCTTCCCAGCCCTCCTGAGTGCTAGAGCACAGTATGCCCGAGAGGGTAAAGGGCAGACCATGTCCCCCTGCAATCAGAATAGAAGAATTGCTCATCTGAGTGGAGAGCTTGACACCACGTACAGACCCCACTTGATGGTTAGGAAAACTAAAACTCAGAGAGGCTGAGAAACTTCTCTAAGTTCACACAGCTAGGACCCCCAGGGTCAAGACAAGAATCCAGATTGCCTGATCTTCCTGTATCTACTTTCCTGTCCCTCTCTCCAGGCAGCAGCATCCCTACAAACCCTTATCTGGCATCCACATTTCTATCCTGGTGCCTTTGCTCAGGCAGTTCTATAAACTTAGAAGACCCAACTCTCTCCCTTCTCCTGTCTCCACCCACCGAATCTTTAACAAAGCAGAGAGAAACATGGGTTCTTAAAATGATATAGATTAGTTTGAATCCCAGCACCAGCACTTACTGGCTAGGCCCTTGTGCTAATTCCCTAACCTTTCTGAACCTCAACTACAAAATGAGGGGGGAGAGTGGGTCCCTGTGAGTCTTTGTCTTTCTCACATGCCATGATCCACTCACTAAGAATCCATCCCATAAGAAATATCCCCCAGGTGGTGCACAACCATCCCAGTGGTGCTCATTGGCCCCTTGTGGCTGCTCATAAGATGCTTTGAGAGGGAGAAAGATGTAGGGTGCAAGGGTGGTGAGTGAATGAATGCACATCTGATGGCTCAAGACCATCCTTAAATGGTGGCAATCATTGCTACCATTGATTGACCACCTAGCTCAAGCCAGACTCTTCATTTAATCTATCCAACGACCTCCAAGTGATACTTCCACTGACAGTCAAGGAAACAGGTTGGGCGAAGTTGGCATCTGGCCCACACACGGTATCTGGGCCGAGGTCACACATCAGGAAGATGGTGGAGCTAGAGCTCACTCCAGTTTGTCCCCTGATCCTTCGGCTGCACTGACCCAGTTGTGACAGCAACCAGGAACACAATTTCCGCTGCCGGTACTGCAGAGGGTGTGGCCTAAGCAGAGGCTTTAGTTACTGAGCAGCTGAATCTCATTTGTCTGTTTATGCAGATGGGTCTAGAAATGCATCGAAGGAGAGATGCTTTTCTCTAAAATCTTATGGGATTAAATTTCCTTTTAAAATGTGCATCAAACAAATGGTACCTCCGGGAACTATGTTTCTGTATGTTTAGGAGAGGGGGTGTGTAAGGAGGGAGGTGAGAACAGTCAGTGAAAGCTGTGCTTCTCTGACTCTTTTCTAAGGCACACAAAGACCTTCCTCGGGGAGAAGAGGCAGAGAAAATAATCATCTCCCAGAGGGTGAGCACTTGCGAAATTCTGGCTTGAGGATAAGATGCCAGTCATATTCATTAAATCATATGAGGTTGGTGCCAAATTCCCAGTTGAAACCTACGTTTGGAGAAGGAAGCTGCTTGGATGGCAATGGGATGTGCTTCAGAGGAGACCCCTTCTAGAGTCTGGAAGTCCCCAGATAAAACATATTCACTAAACACACTGCCTTTGTTTAAAATCTTTCCTTAAGACACCTGCTGCTGCCATGTTCCCGCTCCTTCCCTCTCTCAGTCCTGCCTTAAGTTGAGGCTCAGGGCAGGTGTTGGGCAAATACCCAAGAGAGTCTATGTGCATGATGGTTAAAGGCCTGGGTTTTGCACTTCAGCTCTGGGCTCTGCCATTGATTTGCTGTGTAATCTTAGCAAAAATATGGCTCTCAAAGAGTTGGTCTCTTCTTTAAAATAGAGATGATGATAACCACAGCTACTCTACTGGGTTGTCATGAGGGTTAGATGTGATGATAGATGTAGAGTATGGAAGGGGATGCCTGGCACATACAGCAGCTGATACATAGTGGTTGTTATCCTTATGTGGTTTGAGCTCTGGTTTTGTCACCATCTGAGCTGTGTGACCATGGACCAATCAATCCTCTTCTCCTGGCTTGCTTGTAAAGTGAGGAGTTTGGTTCAGTGGTTCTGTGCTCCAGGGTCATCTGGGACACTTTTAAAAATACAAATTCCTGGGCCTAAACCAGACTTCCTGGATCAGAATCTCCAGATTTGGGGTCCAGGAAGGTGGAATTTTACAAATTTATGTAGGTAGGGGCACCTGGGTGACTCAGTCAGTCAAGAGTTGGAGTCTTGATTTTGGCTCAGGTCATGATCACAAGGTCATGAGATCAAGCCCTGAACCAGGCTCTGTGCTCAGTGGGAGGCTGTGTGAGATTCTCCCTCCCCCTCTGCCCCTCTTCCTACCATGTGCACATGCTCTTTCTCACTCTCTCTTTCTCTCTGTAAAAGAAAGAGAGAGAGAGAGAAAGAAAAGAAAGAAAGAAAGAAAGAAAGAAAGAAAGAAAGAAAGAAAGAAAGAAAGAAAGNCAATTAAATTGGATTCTTGCTAATTGACAAGGTCCACCTACACGATGTGGGGTTGGGGGAGGCATGAAGGGAAACAGTGTCCCTTGCAGTAGCTCATGTCACTTTAGTGGAGCTGACCTGGGAAGGAAAAAAGGAAAAAAAGAAAAATGAAGGAAGGGAGGAAGGGAGGGAGGGAAGGATAAAGGAAGGAAGAAAAAAAAGAAAAAGGAAGACAGGGGAGGGAGGGAGGGAGAAAGAGAGAGAGAAAAAGGAAGAAAGAAAGAGAAAATTCCCTTACAGTCAAGAAATGATGAGCTGAATGTCTTCTGCTTTTGTGACACCTTTTCTAACCATTCCCAACTATGAGACTTGTTCTATATCCTCAACACCTATAGCCCAGCATCTAGCACAATGCAAACACACAGTTAATGCTTTTTTAATTGAAATTCATTCCCAAGTATTTAATGATCTATACTGCTTTACAATGTCCAGTATTTAGTTACATTTTCAGAGGTTAATTCGTGTTTTTCTCCCCAGCTAGACCACCCTGCCTTCAGTTATTCAGGAAAAAGTTTACCCAGGAATTAAATTTGTTTTCTCTTTTTTCTGCTAACCATTTATTTACCACTAGCTCCTTTAGCAGAAGTGGAGCAGGGATGGGAGACAACACTAATTAAACAGATTATGATTATTTTTTTGTTGTAACTCTGTCTTGTTTATTGACAGAGTGAATGTGGGGTGAGGGTCATTGGCTACCAGGAAATATTGTTATTAATTTTCTTATTTAAATTTAAACAATAACAGCAGAAGGACCTGTGAACTTTTGTTTATGGATTAAAAAACAAACTCTCAGAAAGGACTGCACTGTGGCACAATGAATGTAACTAAAGCAACAGCCAAGCCCCAACCTATCATTATGACAGACTGGATTGACTCAAATCCCCTTTCTAAAAGCCTGGCAGAGAAAATGCATACTCTTTTCTGGGCATAACGATTGTGCATCTGTCTCTACTCTTCTTTTAGTGACACTGCCCAGCATTAAGAAAAAATTACAAGATGAATGAAAAAGGAAAAAAAAAAAACCATGACCCCTCATCAGAAGAAAATATAGTCAATAGAACCAGACTTAGAGACAGCTCAGATGTTGGAATTATCCAATAGAGACCTTAAAGTACCTATAATAAAGAAGTTAAAGACTCCAGTGGAAAAACATGCATGAACAGATGGAGAATTTCACTGGTGAGATGGAAACTATAAAATAAGCCCATGGAAATGCTAGATGAAAATCACAATATCAGGGGTGAAGAATTCTTTCAATGTGCTTATTAAAAGAATATATACATCAGAGGAAGTAATGAATAACTTCCAAATAGGTCACTAAAAATTATCCAAACTTAAATACAGAGAGAGAAAAAATACAGCACCCAAGATCCATGGGAAATATCAAACAGTATCTAACATACATGTAATTGGAGTCCCTGAAGGAGAAGAGAAAGAGAATCAGGCAGGAAAAAAATTTCGTGGAGATAATGGCTGGAAATTTTCCTGAATCAATGAAATTCTCAACCCAAGATCCAAGAATGCTGTAGACCCCAAGCAGGATAAATACAAAGGAAATGACACATAGACACATCAGTGTCAATCTGATGAGTATCAAAATAAAGAGAAAATCTCAAAAGCAGTTTCAGAAAAAGAAATATGAAGTGCTGGGGAACCAACTTTACATTTCACTGGAGAACGCTGGAGCTACCTCCTCCTCCCAAACCCTGGCCCCACAGTTTCAGTTTCTCCACTAGGGTAGACAGAACTGCCTCCAAATGTGCAGAGCAAGTGCCACCAGGCACTTCTTACAGTTTCTCCTCTAGACAGAAGGAAAGGTGTTTAGAATGGTTTCATACATTTTAGTCTCTCAGGCACAGGCAACTCCTCGTATAAAATAGGAGAGAGAGGCGCCAGGGTGGTTCAGTCAGTTAAGTGTCTGCCTTTGGCTCAGGTCATGATCCCATGGTCCTGGGATCGAGTCCTGCATCAGGCTCCTTGCTCAGTGGGGAGCCTGCTTCTCCCTCTCCCTCTGCCTCTCTCCCCCTCCCAGCTTGTACTCTCTCTCTCACTCACTCTCTCTCTCAAATAAATAAACACAATCTTAAAAAAAAAAAACTAAACTAAAATAGGAGAGAGCCAGAGAATAGAACTCTGGATGTTGGGCGTGAAGGCAGGAAAGAACCATATGGAGAGCAGCTGAGCCTCCAAGAGGTCCTGCCTTTGCACCCCCCCCCCACTGGGCAGCACCACCACTGATACCATAAGAGGCCTTCTTTTTCATGTTCTCATGAGCCGGGAAGCTGGTGGCCATACCTCTGATTCTCAGCAGGTTGGAGATTCACGTATTGGGTCAGATTTGTGTATTGGATAAGAAATCAAATAGAACACCTGCCATGTTTCCTTCCAGTTTTAAGATTCTATAAATCTCCTCCATAATAGAAATTTTTAAAAATGATTGTTCCTCTCTCTTGGGTTTAAACACTGCACCTTGCACATTCCTCAACTGTTTATTTTTAGTCCTTCATTTGTTTCTTCATTCATTCACTCAACAAAATATGTATTGTGAGCCTAGAACATGCCAATCATTTGCCTCTCTTTTTCTGTGTTCTCTAGTGGTTGTGAGCAAAATTAAGGCAGCTTCTGTGTTTTACCCATTTTTGTGTTTCCAAGTTGCATATGGTCGAGAAAGGAAGAGAGAGAAGAAGGGGAGGGGAGGGGAAAGAAGGGGAAAAGGGAGGGGAGGGAAGGGAAAGGCCATGGGAGGGAGGAGAGAGGCAGGGAGGAAGCTGTTTTATAACAATTTACTTTATGAAAGGGTCTGGGCTTGTCTCATTCTTCCGCCCCACTTTAAGATTTTTCTTTCTTAGCCAGTTCTTGAACCAACTGAAATTTGCTTACAATTGTTCCCTTAGCAACCAGCAACCTTTATGCTTTACTTTGGTTTAAAACTCAGAGTAACCAAAATCTCTGTTTACTTCAAGCAGATTTCTAAACGGGCTTGCTTCCTTTACTAAAAACAAAAACAGATCATTAAAAAAATTTTAAATGGAAACCACAGTTTTTCAAATAAGTTTTAAATGTACGTTTGATTTTTATTTTTTGGGTCTGGGGTTTTGGGGGGGGGTTTGTTTGTTTTTTGTTTTTGTTTTTTGGATAGAAGACTCCAAAGCAAACATTTCACAAGAAAAGAAGATTTAAATTTTTTAAAGCGGATTTAAATTATTTTTTCTTTCCCAGAACCTATGTAAATTGCAGTGGGCAGCATGAGATTAAATCGCATGATCTGTAGTCCTGGACCAGCACCCGAGGTGCAGCAACTACCCTCTTGCACCTGCTAGGGTCTGTGCAGCCCTGTCCAGTTCCAGCTGGCTCGCTACAACCACAGGTGCCCAAACACAACCCAGGGAACAGACGACAGTAAGGTATGTTGGCTTTTAGGAAATGAGGAAGTCCCTTAAAGAGCTGTGCCCAGGGTCAGGGCTCAATAAATATTTGTGCATAAGAATGAAGAAAGCACCTGAAGGTTCTCTTCAAAACACAATTTGGTATAGTTACACATCAAGAACTCCAAAATCAACATTATAATGCAGCCCCAGGGCAAAATATGTCCTATTTATACATGCATTTGATCCATGTTCACTGTTCAGTTGTTTCTGCAATCTACTGTGAGAGCATATCTGTCCTAGATTCTGAGCCACTGGAGGCCAACAAGCTTGGCAGTCAGGCTGCTTACCAGAGCTACAAACAGAAAGGGGCTGAGTGACATGTTCAGTGCCGAGGTCCAGCCTCGTGCCATGTACCTCCAAGAACTGTCACATCCTTTCATATACATCATCTCACTTGATCCTCATGGCTAGTGTATGGGATTGGTGATATTATTGGTGAGGTCAAAAGGGTTAGGTCATTTCTTCCCAGTCATCTAGGTAGGATTTGAACCCAGGGCTGGCAGACTTTGAAACATGATCATCTACTGTAGGCTGCTCTCCCTCCCATTGCTCATCAAATGTTAGAAATGACACCAGATTGACTGGAGGCAGAGGGTAGAGCTTCGCGTAACTGTCCCGCTTCTGTCTTCTCCTGAACCTGACTCTGAGCTTTGTTCTTTGATGTTCTATTTCCAGAAGGGTGTGAACACACACACCAATGACACATTCCGTAGCTCAGTCTGGCTGGGGTATCGCTAATGGCGCTAGCGATAATTAGATGGCAATTGTGTGAATCAATGGAGCAACGGTTTGCCAAACTATCGAGTCTCAGCCTCTCGGGGCCGAAGGCACTGACCATGTGTTTGGTCTGTGACCCCTTGCAGTAATCCTGCCAAGGAGGGTTTGACCACTGCAGGGGCAGGAACCCCAAGTCTGCTGACTCCATTGCACTGTGTGGAGTTCCTGCATCCTGCTTTGGGCTGGATTGTGCATGTGCTTGCCTGTGTGAGGGGTTCTTTGCTCCTTTGTCGTGTTTTCTTCTGGCTGAGGAGACATGGCTGTTTCTAAGTGACAAAAACACATTTGAAATAAGCTTGAGGACCTAGCTTGTGTCACTGAGAAGTGCTACCCTCTAAATTAAAAGACATCCTTTTCGGAGCAGATAAAACATGAGAGAGGGTTTTGTTTGTTTGGCTTTTCTTTCCCTAAAAGAACAAGTTTTCAGCTGATAAAGCAGTATGAATATAGGTTTGGACAGGAGTCCCCGACACATGCACATACATACATGCACGTGTATGTAGGTGCAAAGTCTCCATCTCTCCCCACCCCCACTGCCATCCATTCCCCCAAAAGAGCCACAAAGAAGAATATATATGGTACTTAACGTGAAGAAGAGTCACTATATTTATTCTGATAAATCAAGTAGCATGCAGGCGGGATTCAGAATGGTTGAGCCGGCTAGCAATCTGCCATTTCTGACCCCTGTGATGGACTTTAGGGATAACTGAACCTCCACAGGCTCCCTGACCCCTGGCCGGATGTTCTCTACAAAAATCAGCTTCAGCTGCTTCAGCTCATTTTTCATTCACATTGCATTCATTCTTTCACCCCAGGATATGTCTCTTAAATCAACTGCCTTGCTTATTTTCTTTCTGTGGACCTCCCACCCTTGGGACCAGGGGAAAACACGTAAGAGAGAAGGATCCAGAATAAGTCACAGTTAAACTCCTCCATAGGCATAGCGGCTGTATTCATGAGACTGGATGCTCATCTCAGGGCCACTGGAGTACCTCCCACCGCAAATATGAGAAAGAATAAAAAGAAAAGCCCAACAAAAACTTAAAAGGCGACTTACAGTGGATTTTGAAGTCCTTGTACTGTCTGTCTTCAATTGCTACCACGTACAAAGCTGCCCGGTCTGGAAACATAAGCCCTCCAGGTTTCTGTTGATGAATTGTGGGGAAATGGGTCTCGTAATCTATTCACCTGACAAAGACATCACATTTTGAACTGCACATAGAGTCACCAGACAGGCACCCCCTTGCCAGCAATTCTCATTCAGCAGACTGTCACCTTGGCCAGAGTTAGGGTTAGGATGGCAATGCTCAACTTTTATTTGGGAGAGGGGAGAATTTGAGGGATCTAGGTGGAGACCATAGAACAAATGAACTGGGGCAAAGGTATGTTCAGTGGGGAACAGTGAAAGGTGTTTATGACCCTTTAGCCTGGACAAGCCAGAGTCAGGAACATGCTCAGCTCTCTAGCAATGAAACAAGTCCTAAGTACTTGTTGACCAGAACAGACTTTTATCTTGACAACAGAGAATGGGTGTTGATTATAACCAAAGAGGCCAAGGTCAGACCTACAGAACAATGTGGCAGACATGTTGGACCTGGGTACCATCATTCTGTCACCTGAAGCAGATCTGGTTTAAGGAAAGGGGTCTGGAAGGAGTGACCTTCTAGCCCAAGCCCTCTCTGGAGTCCTCATGTTCCTCCTAGACTGTCGGCCAGGGGTGGAGCAGCAGGACAGCCAGCAGACCAACAAGGGACAGCATGCAGGACACTTACCAGCCACTTGTCCCTGGCAAAGATCACCGTGTTGAGCATTGACTCATAGAACAGACAGTAGCCCATCCACTCGCTGATGATGATGTCTACCTTCTCCACAGGCAGCTCCACCTCTTCCACTTTACCCTTAAATATGGTGATGACTGGAAAATAGGAACCCCACGGCCACACTTTGCAGGGACCCTAGTCTGGAACCACGAGCACCCCACATCAGGGCCAGACCTACAGGTTTTGCCCTGTTCTTTTTTTCTTTATTTTTGGCCCTGTTCTGATCCTGCTGTTAGGATGCAACATACCTCACCCTCCACCAAGCTAGTTATACAAAGGACCTGCAAACTATTTTCACGTTTTCTCCCTGAAAAGTACGGGGCGGTGACTACGTCCTGGCCCTGTGCTGAGCCTGTGATACACACCATATCATGTGATCTTCCCAGCAACTCCATGAAGTAAACACATTATTATTATTCTCCTTTAGAAGTGAGGCTTAGAAGGGTTGAACCATGGGTGTGGGAGTAGAGACCAGGTGTAATATGCTATGACTCTAACCCTCTGGTTGCAGTCCCCATCCCATTTTAGGCCACCATGATGGTTCAGATCCAAAGGGCAAGGATGTTCATGTCCAGGGCTCATCTCCCAGTGGATTCAGGAGGAAGGCAACTTGGGGTCTTGACAAGAGCATGAGCTCTGTAGTCCTGATTTTCTCATTATTAACTATATGATTTTGCACAAGTTACTTGACTGAATTGAACTCCGATTCCCCAGAAAACAACCAAGGAAAGTAGTATTTACTTATGGGTAGTCAAACTGATACAATGAAATAGCAAATGTTAAGTGCCAGGCTCATAGCCAGGCCTCAGGAGAAGGTAGACATCACCTGACATTTCCCCCCTTCCTGACCAGTGACAGAGAGGTGATGGGGATAAGGCCGGGACCACTCTCCTGCTCTTAGTGACCTCTGCTCATGAGTCACTTCCTAGACCTTCCAATCCCTCCATGGCAGGAGAAACTTCTTAGCTCGGTTTTTGATCATTTGACATAGTCATACACATAATTTTGGAGTCTCTTTTGCATTTGTTGCTCTAAAGGTCATAGCAAACATTATCTTAAATGATGCTGTGAAATTGACAGGTGATGTATTGGATGGCTGAATTCATGTGAACATTTCCTCTGAAAGGGTACACATATTCATGCTCTGAAATTCTCTCTCTGCACCATCTTCTGAAAAATCATACCGTGTCTGAGATTTGCTGGGAAAATTGAGCAATAGCTTTTACTCAGGAGTGAAAAAAACAAAAAACAAAGACATGTACACACAAAGAGAACACAACTGTCCTGAATCTGAGCTTCACAAAAATGAATTTGGATTAGAAGCTCCTGAATGACAAAAGGCACACAGGTTACTGGTTTTGTTTCCTGTCCTCACATTGGATAATGCAGGTGATGAAGTGCCCATTATCAGCCTCTAATGATGATTTGCTCTCCAATACCTGGTGTTTAATCAAGTCTTAATCAGATAAGGCCTGCTCCGTAGGTAGTCAGACACTTTGCAGACGCACATTGGTCCTGATCACTCTAGAGTGAGGCCCAGGCTTGTGTGACCTTCCTGGCTACTACTCATGAGCCCTACCCCTAAGTGGTAAGATCAGGAAGGGCTAGTCTTCTCTAAAAGTTTCAGAAGAGGTGGGAGGAGTAGGTGTCAAAACTCTGCTTCTGTGGGGGGACTCCACAACCCAAGACCAGGAATGCAAACAAGAGCAGAGACCGGGATGACCCAAGAGGATTCACAAGGGGACAAAGGAATCGATTTTTGCAAATGCAAAGAGAATGCATAACTTATTTCTCACCCTGAAAAAGAGCGACAAATACATGCCTGACCCACCTGCCTCACTATTTGAGTGCAAAGCCTGGTTTGTCTTACTTTTGCAAATCTTTGTTGTTGAAGAATAAGACATATCACATCATATTATATTAATTTCATGTGCACAACACAGTGATTTGACATTGTATATGTACATTGTGAACTGATCAACACGGTAAGTCTAGTTACCATCCATCACCATACAAAGTTGATACAAATTATTGACTATATTCCTCACGTGGCACATTACTTCCCCATGACTTAATTATTTTATATTTGGAAATTTGTACCTCTTAAACGCCTTCACCCTTTCCCCACTGCCCTTTACCCCACCGCTGGCAGCAAGCAATCTGTTCTCTGCATCTATGAGTCTGGGTTTGGTTTGGTTTTGTAGATTCTACTTCTTAATGAAATCATGCAGTATTTATCTTTCTCTCTCTGACTTCTTTCACTAATTGTGATGCCCTCAAGGTGGACTCCCTTTCTTTTCTCTTTGTACATTTTTTGAAGGCTTTTCCCTAATATCTGCTTGTGTCTATGGGGCTATAGGTCTTCTCCATCTCCTACATTAGATCATGACCTCCACGTGGCTCAGGAAGGTGTGTTCTCCTGCCTGTGGGGCCCCACAGCCTGTACTCTGGATGCCTAGTGCATGGTTCACTGGGGATGGTTCCATGGACAGGACTCCAGCAGGACTGCAAGAAGTAGAGATGGACAAGAACTTATAGTCTAATCTGACAGATGGGCATGTACAGAATATTCCTGGGGGGTCCCCGGTGTGAGTGAATGTTGTCCTTGTTCTCTGCAGTAGTGCTCTATCCATTCATTGCTAGATCCTGATCACTATGGGTACAATAGATGACAGGCATGTAGATATATAAATGAGAGAGAGAGAGAAAGAGAGGGAGGGACATGGTGGGTCATAGAAAGGCAGAAGGAATCAATTAACCCTATCTTAAAAAATCAATAGTCTGTGCCTCTATTCACTTAACATCACCCTTCTGCATCCAAACATTTCTGAGAGAAGATGTAGCCCCTGCTTGGTTTGGTGAGTAGATGGGCCCTTTGTGAAAGGAAAAAGGCAGGCCTCCCCTCAGTCAGGTCGTAGACTTGGTTTCAGAACCCTTCATCCCTTTGCTCAGGTGTTTCTCTACAATGCTCTATTTTCACAACCTTCTACCAGTGTCCAAGAGGCAGACAACTTCTGTTCTTGTTCCAGGTGACAATAAACCTCGATCAAACATTTCCTCCCCTTTGAGGGCTCCATTTCCTTATTGTGGGGGAAAAAAGGAAGGGGATTGAACCTAAAAATCCCTAAGATGCTCGGCAGTGCCAAAATGCTTTGATTCTTCAGATATATACTGAGCACGTGAAAGGTATTTTGCAAAGTTTACTGGTAGAAGTGACTGACACCAATAAAGAAACAGGGCCTGCAGTGTCCAGTTTGACTCTAATTTGCACCTATTCCTTGAGGCTAATTTTTTTAAAAGAGGCTATCTTGTTCCTATGGACCCAAATATAATTGCCCAGCTGAATCATCAGGGATAGTCTTCCTGTTTTCTAGTCACACCAGCAACCCCTTAAAACCCCCAGATTCAATTTCCCAGTCTGCAAAATGCTACCTCTTGTGGTGGGTTTTATGGCAACTAACTGGGGGACTAGTAGCCAGTGCAATACAGTGGGTTGGCTCCAAGAACTGTGTGGGCAACTGAGCCTTCTCCACGTCAAGCTTTTTCAAGGGGGATCTTAGCCACTGATACCCAGGTTCTGAGCAGCTATGGGCTGCAGAACCCCACTCCCAATCTGGACCCTACATCACTAACCCCGTGTCAGCTCAAGGTTGCCCTGAGGTCCCTCTTTGGAGCTATATTCTTATTCCATAGACATGATGGAAAGTTTGTTCCAACGACAGGACCATGGCACATAAATTTTGGAATGATTAATCATAACTAAGTGCACAACAGGGAGCAATGCACTCTAAACTCTAAGTTGGGAGTTTCTTCCTCTGTAATTTCAAGTTTGCAAATTAGACATCCAGATTGTTTTTTTCTTTTTTTGGATTTGTTTTCTTTTCGTCTTGAGTGTTTATTACAGAGAGCTAGCCAAATGAACTCAACGGTGGTTCGTTTGACTTAAAAAAAAAAGAAAGAAAGAAAGAAAAATACCAATCAGGCCAGCCTGGGCCTCCAGCATGTCCATCAGAGTCAACTGACCTCACAGGTCCGAAGTTAGCCGTCTCCCCAGTTTAGACTCTTCTGTTCCCCAGAGCAGATCCTGTACCACAGAGGAGTGGGCATGAGGGTCATGAGTGCGAGACAAAAAGCCCATTCTGAGGCGGGAAAACCTCTCTGATTCCACCCAGGCTAAGATCTCCTTTTCTTAATTGTCTCTTCTAGCTTCCTATTTCCAGGACCTAGCAGAGCATCTGAATCCTCACAAACATTCAGAAATCATGGCTGAATGAGTGAATGGATGAATAAGCAATTTTTTAAAAAAGGGTATTTGGGTTCAAAGATAAAAGATCTTCAAACCAGTCCTAATTAGGATAGTAAAAAATTACTAGAATTTGAAGAGCAGCTTTGCAGAGTGATTTCACTTATATTATCTCTGTAACCCTCCTAGGAACCTGTGTGGTTGGTTTTATTATTCTACCCGCCAATGAGAAAGCTGGAGTTTGGAGAAAGCAGAAGGTAGAGCCAAAAGCAAGGCCTGTTGTATAACCTGGTACAAGTCACAGCCTCCCTGAGGCTCCCTTCCTTCATCTGCCAGCAGATATAATATCTGACTTACCCACCTCATGGGATTGTTGTGGACACCAAGCAACTGCTTGGGAATGATGGAGGAAAAGAAATTAGAGAAGGCCAAGGACTGACCCATCCTTCTGAAGGCGGTCAGATTGGTTAATAGGGCGAGGAGACATGGAGCCCTCATGAGCCTGTCACGGTGGTAGAGGAGGAGCCCATCCATCTCTCTGGTATCAGCTCTGCCTTGGCTTCCCAGGGTCCAGGTATGCGGATAAACTGCCCTTACAAGGTCAGACCCACCCCCATTCTTGAGCCAGTAGTGGTGGGACAGAGAGGACAACAACAACTTTACCCCCAATATTTGGTGGGACCTGGAATAAATCCTACAGCCAACAGACCCCGTAACTGGAGTGACAGAGATGAGCTTTGTAACCTCAATATAATAGAAACTTCCATATGGTACCCTCTTCTTCCCCAGCCCCCCTTTCACCCAAGAACACGGGGCTTGAGCTTCTGCCTTGTCCCTAGTACATCATCTGCCTGGCTTCGTGTCCTAGCCTGCTCTGGCTCCCTTGAGAACCAAGGACCTTGTCCACGTAGCTAGAGCTCTGAAGTCCTGCTGGCTTTGGCCAGAGAAATTCCCTGGCCAGAGACCCTGCACAACTGGACTAACACTCAGGCAACCAAAACCATACCAGGACTCACCCCCACCCCAAGCTATCACCCACCACTTAGGACCCTTGGCACCGCATGGCCTGAGCAGATACCTCACACATTGACCACAGGCAGAGGATAGTATGGTTTGGCCAAGGGGGCAGGGCAAGGAAGGCAGTGCTATGGAACAGGGTGGTTGAATCAGTGTGAATATAGAAGGCAATAAAACCTCCCCTAGGCTCTAGGACTTGATCATCCTAGGCGTCACTATTGCTCACTACCCAGAGTTTACATGGGATGGGCACAAAGTGTCTCCCATCTCAGGGAGCTAGCATGGGTGGTCCCTCTGTGTGTCATACTCTGTCCACTCAGCAGCTGGCCTCTTCGTCCATCAGGTCTGTGCCTCAGTGTCTTCCCTCCGGAAGCTTCCTCACTTGCAGGGCTGTGCTGGTCAGTGTCTAACAACTGGCTCCAGGAGGGGGGCTGCTTTCTGCTCCCCCCCCTGACGTCACCCGTGCACAGGTGAGAGGAAAAGTGCCAGGCAGTGTGAGCCATGTGAGCCGGCCCCAGCATGCCATTACAACCCCACAGTCGGAAGCGGGCACCCCACTTTTCTCAATGACCCCACCGTGTTTTGCTCTAAGACCTGTCATGATCCGTAATTCTACCATGATGTCTGTTCACTTGTGTTCATGTTGGTCCTCTCTGTGAGACAGTGAGCTTCACCAGGGCAGAGAGCCTGTCTGTCGGGTCTGCGGTCAGCCCCCAGAACCTGGCACAGAGTGTGGAGTGGGGCACAGCAATGCCTGAAGGAACGAGTGTGTGAAAACCAGCCCTAAGGTTATTAATAGGCTGCTTCACGAGCAGTTAGGAATGGAAGTAGCAATTGCCAGGAGTCACTAGTACAGGCTCATTAAAAACAATTATATCTGATTAATCCCATTTCTTTTGACAGGGTTATTAATCAAGTTAATAAATGAAATAATAATAACAATAGCTAATGTTTAGGGGCTGCTTACTGCCCACGGGATACCATAGTCATGTTTCACACAGTGGTGTGATAGTAGATACTGAACAATTGGGGCTCCAGGGGAAGTGGCCCTGACTTGTAGCATTTGCTGATCTCTGTGGTGTAAATATTCTCACAGTAGCCAATTTCAAGGCACCGGAGTGATCCCATCCACATCACAAATATACTGAAAATCTCACAGCCCACCCTCAGGAGCCCGTGGGAGCCTGTTCAGACACACCACAGTTTTGCATAGTAACATGGAATTGGCATGATGCCCCTATGAGGTATGCTCCGCTATGGTGCCCATTTTACAGATGGGGAAACTGAGGCACAGAATGTAAGGTATCCAAGATCACAGGCTGAGTGCGAACCAGGAAGCCTGTGTCCTGAGTCAATGCTCTTCGCCTGCTCCCTCCCCATGCCTGCAGTGCACCATGTGGGCGCTTCCTTGCGTCTGTGACATCCTCATGGGTACACCATGTTATTGTATGGGTTCACCGCTGGCTACTCAGCTATATTCAAAGGTGCAGCTCAGGAGCTGAAGGCAGACTGCAGATGCTTCCACGCTCACCCCAGGGCACCCATCCCCATATGCAGGAAGAGCAAGCACAGAATGGTGACCCTGGGGGAGCCTTGCCCTCAGGAGTCCTTAGCAGTTGTAAGGAAAGACCAAATCTACCAGCATGTGGTCTACAATGAATAAAAAGGGTGACCCTCCATTTGGATTCAAGATACAGGTTAGGAGCTACAGCCACATGGCCCCAGATGATAGAAAGGGAGCATAGGCAAGGCTGCAGGGGAGCGGATGCCCCCGAGAAGCAAATGCTTCTCCCAACCATGGCCCGCGGGTGGCTGATGGCGGGGTCCCTGTCAGGGACTTCTCCAGAACTGTGTGACCCTAGGGCATGGGAGGAAAGCTGCAGCAACAGAGGAGTCAAGCATCATCTAGGCAAGTCTTGGAGCGACAGGTCAAGAAAGAGCAAAGTGCCCAAAGGACCCACAGTCCATGCTTGTTGAGCACCTACTATGCAGGAAGCCCAGCACCGGGCACTCCGTGAGCTCTGTCCTGCCTCCTCCAGGGATCCCGCAGGCTGCGCAGGGACATAGCTCCTCTCTGGGCAGCCAGTGAAGGGACAGGACAAAGCCGCCCCTCCTAGAACGTGCCAAAGCTGGTGCCACTCTGCCGGGTTACATTACGCTCAGGCCTCTCCGTCCATGACACTGCTGCTTTAGGACGTGTGTAAACAGAAAAAGAGAGAGGAAAGGAGGGATACACTTTCTCCCTTTAGTTTTCTGAGAAGTAAACGGGTTCTGATTCTTTGGTTCCTAGAACTATAAAAATGTCATCAATCCCTGAGCACCTATGTCAACTTCCACCAACAGATCTACCTTTTGAGGCATCTCAGCAACACACCAGCCTGCTCAGCAGGGAAACAGAGGAAATAATAGTGCTTAAGTCAGAGAGGAGCCTCCGAGCACGTGAGTGGGCCACACGTGTGGCAGAAGCCACGTGAAGCTGCGTGACCACTGCAGGTGGCTTTGTGGAGGTGTGTGTCTCCATGTGAATAAACCCTCCCCAGGAGTGGCGTGGAGGTGGAGGGGGAGAGGGCCTGATTGATTCTGGTAGCAGGTATTTTATGTCCTGTGTTGTTATTTATGTCTCTACACCTACACTCCTGAGCCCCACACAATTGGCTGTTGCAACATTTCAAAAGCATTTCCATGGAAGCATTCAGAGAGTCAAGCTGTCCTCTTTCCAGCACACAGGCCAAGGCTGAGCGAGCGGGTGTCACACATGGGGCCCTGGGTGGCCTCCCCAGCTCTAGCCTCCTCTTGCTGTGTACCCGGGAAGGAAGACATGGGAATAACATTGCCTTGGAAGGGCCCCTGTACCTGGAGATGCCCCCCTCCTCAGTACACTGGCTGGGATGGGTACGAGCAGGTATAGGCATGGGGGACAATGGCTTGCGCCCCTTGCACCTTTGCTCACTAGCATGGGATCAAGTGTGAGCCATCAAAATACAGAGCACGGAATGATTCCCCCCTAAAGCCATAAGGTGAGAGCATGCAAACTAGATGTCCAGGCAGCCCAGGGAAAAGGGGTGTGTGGCGGCCACAATGGTTCAGTAGGGGGGATTAAAAGTTGAGCAGCATGAGGGCAGCCCCACACGGCACATCAGAGCCCCAGTGAGGTAAGCAGGACATCCCTGTGAAGGGGTGGCCTGGGGGGCAGAGGGGGATGTCCAAGGGGGCAAGAGGGTCCCTGCACAGGAAGGGGCCTGGCTCAGGACACTGGAGTTGAGCAGGGAGAGGAGAGTGCCCATGAGGGTGTCAGAGCCCAGCACCAGGTGACAGACACATCTACACAGAGCTGGAGGTGGCGACAGTGGGAGACGGTGCTCATATGGAGGGGTTGATTCCATAAAGAAACATAGTAAGAATAGAAGGAGTGAGGCTTTTCACCGTCAGAGAAAGGAATCTCCAACATGGGAAGGGAGGAAGTTAGAGCACCTTGTGGTACTGGTTAGAGACAGGATGTCACGTGAACTCACACTTGACAGTATGTATAGATTCAGAAATACATGTTATGCAAATGCCCCCCACCACCACACACACACATTCTCTAGTTCTTTCCACTGAAGCAGCCTGGGGACATCAACGCCCTAAAATCAATGAGCACGCTTAGCCTCAGATCCTAGTTTCTAAATGCCATTGTCCACTAAATGTACTTCAAGACTCCTTGGGAGAAACAAAGCCATGTAAAGTACAAGATGATCCTGGAATATCTGTGCCAGAAAATAAGAAAGCTCACACAAAAAATGAAGAAGGAATGTCAAAAGGACACAGAAGCCAGCTTGAAGGGGGTCCAGTGACCAAATTAGGAACAATTTGTGTTTTAAAATGAGTATTGATAATAATAGACATAACCTATTGAATAAAATACGAAATTAATGATCGGGGATGAAACATTTACATGGTTTCCGACTGCCTCCCCCAGAAAAGCCTACTCATTACAAAAGGAGAAGGAGCAACTTGACCGTGGAGAAGCCTGGCAGACATCACTTTAAAGAGGGATCAAAGTCAATGCTGTCAGTGACAGGACGAATCCAGAGTGCACGTCCCCAAGAGCGTGCAGGGAGAAGGACCCAGCATCTCAGATGAACCCATTAGTGTGGAAGCGTCCTACGTCCCCAGAAGGAGGAACATCCTACAGAACTCTGGTCTCTCAAGCATCAAGGTGACAACAGTCAAGGAAGGTCTGGCTGCTCCAGCCCGAAGACAGCCAGACATGTGGCAACTAAATGCAGCCCATGATTTGAAACGGAATCTCTTTGCTGTGAAGGAGGTTGTTTCGACAAGTGGCCAACAGGAGTAGATCTGAGTGCTCGAAAACGATCATGGAAGAATGCTGGTCCCCTGATTTTGATGGTCACGTTATGACTAGGCAGAAAAATGTCCCTTTTGTAGGACACACACATTCGTGTCTTCAGGGCTGATGGAGCGTCCTGTCAACAACTTGCTGTCAAAGCATTCAGGAAAAAAAGAGGAACTCGCACCTTTCTGATAAGGTGGAATGTTCTGAGGTTTCAAGGAAAGAAGGGAAGAAGGAAAGGAAGGGGAATAATACAACTTGCAGGAGTCTGAGGGAGAGGAGGGAAGGAGGAGTGGGGAGGCCTCAAGGGTCAACGAGAGGGCATGGTGAGGACCTATGGGCTTTCTTTTCCCTGACAAGCCTTCCGAGCCAAACTGCCCTTCTCCTGAGGTCAGGCACTCCTCAGCTAATGTTCTCCCCTCTCCCACTCAGGCCCACCCCACACACTGCTACCAATGGCTGTGAGCATCCGCCCTCTGCAAGCCGGGGGTGGGGAGGGTTATGGTTCTAGGTCCCAAGAGCTGGCAGCAAGAGACAGATGGCGAGACAGAGGCAGAGCCTCCCCCCAAGGACAGGCATCCCCACGTGAATGAACCTGTACAAAAGCAGGGAATGGTCTAAATGTTCTTTGAAGGCCCCTTAGGGCCCAGGGATGGGACTGAGACGACATCTGATCAGACATCTATTTGCATTCACCCTCCTCTCCTAAGGGGTTTGGTTTTCATTTTCAGGATCAGCAGCCACTGCTGGGGTTCCCACCTCAATGTCAACACCCTTCAGGAGAGAGGACAGGAGCAAGAGCCAAGACTGAAGGTTCTGCCCTAGCTCTCCTAACCTCAACGTCCACATTTGTTAAATGGGGGAAAACCTCCTGCTCTGTGGCACAGCGCTGGAGAAAGGGATATTGGATGAAAACATGTGGATGGCAGGCTGGTTCACCCTTGCAGAGAAAGAGATGGCCAGTTTTCTTTTCCCATCTTTAGTAGGCAAGTAGAGCGCTCACCTCTCTTTTCCTTCTGCCCACATCAGGTACTTTTCCGAGGAGTGTACAAAGCCGCTGGCTCCCCGAGTAAACCAAGAGAGGCTGGACACCAAAGCCAGAGGTCGGGGGTGTCTGAGCAATACTTCCCCTACTCAGGCTGGAAAGAGGCTTCTGGACCCCTCCTATGACCCACCCAATATCCCTAACCTTTGGTGCTGTCACTCACCCACCATTGCCCCTTTCCCTTCTTCATTTCCTGCCTTACCCAGCTTAGATTCCATGATTCATTATTGCAAACAATTTCCATGCTCTCCCATCAAAGGCCCCACCCAGGCAGCTCTCCTCTCACCCAAGCTGGTGAGCGTGTTAAGGGGAAATTCACACGCGGACCCAGCTTACTGCCGCTCTGTGTTGACTCATCTCCAGCAGGCACTGACCAGTCCCCAGTGATCCCCACTAGTCCTACTACTCTATTTGCCTTTCTCCCTCCTAAAAGACCATTCCATTCCTTCTCATGTCTCTTCTCATCCCCCTCGTCTCTGCCAATGATCATCTTATTCTTCGAAAAGGAAATGGAGGCAATAAACCAGGGGCTTTCCACTGCCAGCCCACCTCTATCTGGACCCACACCCCTCAGTTTCCTTCTGGTTCCCTACTCCAGGGAAAAGGTCAACCCCTGAACCTGTGCTCTGAACTCAAGAACCTCACTCCTTCACTCCTGTACCTTTCTCTTGTATCTCCCTGTCTACTGGACAATCGGATCAAACACCCATGTTGCCATCTCTAGCCTTAAAAAACAACTCCCTGCCTTGGCTCCACACCCCCCCTGGAGTTATAGTCCCATTTTTCTGTTCCCCAGAACAGCACAAAGACTTACTTATAGCCCTCCCTTCACAGTCTGTCCTTAACCTACTCTAACTGCACTTCAGTTCCCACATTGAGTCCATTCTTGTTTAGAACACCAATATCTCCCATGTGGCCAAAGTCAATGGTCACGTCTCTGTTCTGACCTTACTTGATCTCTTAGCATCCCCTACACTTGTCTGTTCCTCCTTCCCTTGGCTTCATGGTGTACTTATTTCCTGAAGGTCCACCAGCCTTACTGGGGGTATCTTTTCTGCCTCTTGCTAACTCTTCCCCTCTGCTTGACTTCCAGATGCTAAAATGCCCCAGCGCCCTATCTTTGGCCCATTTATTTCTTCCAGCTCCACTTTATCCCTAAGTGATGTCTTGCTATAGCTTCAAATAAAATCCAAGACTGAAGACTCCCAACTGTGTATACCATGTTCTGGCTCTCCCTGGAATTCTAGACTCATATATCCTGTCTTACTCAACATGTCTATTGGATGTTCATCTCAAACCTGACATGGGCTAAGGAGAATTTTGACTCCTTTCTCCCTCCTATCATCCCTAGGGATGCTTTACTTTCAGTCTTCCACCATCTCACCATCACTCAAGGCAACAAAATAGCCCTTGCTCCTATCTTCCTTATCATTCCCACATGTATTCCATCAGTCTGTCCCCTTGCTTTAAGCACAGAGTGGTCCCCTTTCTTCACTTCCCTGCTACCACCCTTGCCACCAGCCATGCCACAGCAACATCCCCTGGGCACTGAAATAGACTCCTAATGTGTCTCTGCCTACACTCCCGATGCCTACAACCCATTCTAATCTATACTTCACAAGAACCACTTCTCCCTTGCATAAAATTCTCCAAAATGCCTCCATCACCCTTAGAAAAAAATTCAACTTGGTTTTCCTACTTTACAAATTCTACATGACCTGGCCCAGCTCAGCATAGGACTTGGGGGCTATATCATCAAGTTGACTGATAAAAGATGCAAGAAGTTCTTTGGATTGGGGACACTTGTGGATGTGTGTTCAAGAGAGGTTCCAGGAGGAAGGGCCTGGGAAATGTTGCAGTGCATGGGAAAGCAGTGAGGGGGGGAAGGGAAGAGAGGGTGCCTCTCTTTATAATCAGACTCCAGCTTGCAGAACGTCCCACTCCCAAGAGCAGCCTAATTGGCAAGACAGTATCATCAGTAACAAGGCCCATGGGCAGTAGAGGACCACATTTCTCCAAAGGCAGAGCCTGGGGTCTGCTCAGATGCCCCTGGTTGGCTGATGAGGAGAGGTAGGAATGGGGGTTGTGGAGAGGGAAGAAGAGGAAGAATAGCTGCCATTTTGCAAAACTCAATAGAATGCCTATAGCTGGGGCCAAGCAGAGGGAATGGTGGCTAAGCCATGGAAGCTGAGCTGGGAATTACGTGCCCTTGGTTGACATGGCTGGGAACCTCAGAGCCCTGTGGGCACAGGGCTCAGCTGGGCTAATAGGGCCTCAGCCAGGCTCCACCATCCCAAGGCCAAGTGTTCTGTACTCTCCCGTCTCATGTCAGTCTATACCACCCAAACAAGAAAGTGCAAGCCCCCTCACCCCCTCCATCCATGGGAAAACACGTAGAGATATGTCTTACTGTTGTCCAAGTGGTTGGCCTTAATGATCTTCTCTGAGTAGTCAGAAATACTGGAACATTCAATCTAGAAAGGGCACAGAACAAAGGAGTGAGGCATAAGAAAGATCACAACATGTCCAGTACCAATTTAACTGCTGGAGAAGCTGAGCCTAGAAGGGTACAGTGACCTGCCCACAGCCATACAGTTATTTTGTGGCAGATTGAAAACTACATAGAGTGGTTTTCTGCAGGCCAGTGGCTCTTGCATTGAATCTGTCTGCCTTTGCCATGAGGCTGACTCGCAGCCATTGCTTCAGAATGGAGGGCCTGGTGTCCAAGTTGGGAGATTCAGAAGGAGCTGGCAGGCCTCCTCCTGGCCAGAGAATGGGGTGAGGTTGCATAGCTGCTGTCCTCCTGGGGAAGGAGATGGAAGGCAAGCCACAGCCGGAGCTGCTGAGTCTCCAGGGACATGAGTCTACCCACTCCCCACCCCTTAACCCTCCCTGTTCAATGGGGCACGTTCCAGGAGAGAGAAAGTCCCCGCCAGGGCCTCCGGGCCAGTCTTGAGATCCATCCCACCACACAGGTCACACACAAATTAACTCTCATCCTTTCTGTGCTGTCCACCTTTGAGGTAATTAATTCCTTTTAATCCACAAATCTTTCCAAGCTCCCCAAATCTCCTAAGCAAAGGGCCAGGATATGTGAGAAATCAGCTAATCGTCAGCTGAGAGCCAGGCCTTGTGGGAATGCAGGGAGATCCAGCCCCAGCCTGGGACACACATCAGGGCAGGGCCAGAGGCTGCCAGAGCTAGAGCGGCAGCTGCTAAGAGCTGCCCTCACCTCCTTAGCTGGCCCCCCCACAGAGGCTGCCACACTCCAGACTCCCCTCAGACTGCTCCCAGGGCCTCCCAGAGAGTATTTGCATAGGAGCACCCGAGGGGGCTGCCCACAGCCTCCATCAAAACCTTGTGGATGGGTAAGGGCGCCTGCAGGGTCAGGAAAGATGGCTCTATCAGGGAGGACAGACTTCTGTTGGGCTCAGGGCCCAAGAGGATGGGCCCTTTCCTGGGCTACCAGGTCCATTGGCCTTGATCCCACTTTCTGTGGGACTGTGCTCCTCCAATTCCTCCCCCTGCTCGCAACATTGGCATCCATCTGCAAGAGGCTGCAGAGTTTCACAGTGAAGAATGAGTGATCTGGAGCAGCCTGGATTCACATCTGGCCTCAGTCACTCTCCAGCTGTGACTCCGTTTCCTCATAAGTGAGGAAACAGTTCCTGTTTTACTTGGTCATTGTGAGGATTAAATAAGCCAAAGCACATAAGCCACTCAGAGCACTGATGGCCCCCAAGCCCCAGCACCCGGGCAGCCTCTTTTCCTGTCTTCGCGCCCCCCCCCCACCCCC
>LNAC01000241.1:1742754-1772104 GCA_002007465.1 Ailurus styani | reverse complement strand
AAAATAGGTTACACCTTACAACTGTCTCCAACCTAATGAGAACATGATTAATCTGCATATGGTGGTGAGGTAGAGAACTTTGTCCATTCAAGCTATCATCAAACAGTTCTTTTTTTGTTTTTTGTTTTTGAGAGAGAGCGCGTGCGCAAGCAGGGTAGGGAATGGGGGCAGAGAGAGAGAGAATCTTAAGCAGGCTCCACACCTGACATGGAGCTCAATCTCACGACCCTGAGATCATGACCTGAGCCAAAATCAAGAGTTGGACACTCAACTGACTGAGTCACCCAGGAGCCCCAAACCCTTCTGACTAATTCATCACCAATAGTATTGGGATTATAGTATAATTTTAATATAATGTTTAGTATAACTTACATACAATAAAAAGCACAACTTTTAAATGCACAGTTAGATACAAGTTTTTTTATTGAAATTCAATTAGCCAACGTATAGTACACCATTAGTTTCAGATGTAATGTTCAATAATCTATCAGTTGCATATAACACCTAGGGTTCATCATATCATGTGCCCTCCTAGGTGTAAGGGTTTTGACAAATATATCCCTGTGTAACCACCACTATAATCAAGGTATAGAACATCTCCAACCCCCTAGAAAGTCCTCTAATGCCCCTTGGCAGTCAATCCTCCCCACCACCCAGATGATCAATAATCTAACTTCTATTGCTATAGCTTCCTTCTGCCTTCATATAAATCGCATCATATGGTTTGTACACTTTGGTGTCTGGCTTCCTTCCTGCAACATAAGGTTTTTGATGTTTGTCTACTTTATCCAAGGTTTGTTCCTTTCTTCTTGGTCTTGTTGTTACTGACTAGTATTCCTTTGAACGGATGTTTCTCCATTCACTTGTTGATGGGTATTTGGATTGATACCTATAAGGCAGGTACAGACATTCTTGTATAAGTATATTTGAGGATATGTCCTCATTTTCCTCAGGTAAATACCTAGAAATGGGTTTCCTGGTAGTTGTTTAATTTCATAAGAAATTGCCAGTTTTCCAAAATAGTTGCTCTAGTTCACGATTTCACCAGCAATGCATGAGCTCTCAAGCTTCAGATTTTACTTCAAAATTTTATTCATTCTTGTAGATGTGAGCTGGTATCTCATGGCAGTTTTAATCACATCTCCTTGATATCTGTTGATGTAGGCAAATTTTCATGTGCTTATTGGTTATTCATATAAATCTTCCATGATGTGTCTGTTTGAGACTTTTGTCCACTGTTTTCTTTTCTCTTTTTTTATTTTTTCAGTCATCCAAGATTCATTGTTTATGCACCATACCCAGTGTCCACTTTTTTCTTGACCTATTTGTCTTTTCCTTACTGAATTGTAGGAATTTATATATTCTGGAAACAAATCCTTTGTCAGATATATGTATTATGAATGTCTTCTTCCAATCTGAGATTTACCTTTTCATTTTCTTTTTTTTTTTAAAGATTTTTATTTATTTTATTTGGCAGAGAGAGAGAGAGATCACAAGTAGGCAGAGAGGCAGGCAGAGAGAGAGGAGGAAGCAGGCTTTCTGCTGAGCAGGGAGCCCGATGCGGGCCTTGATCCCAGGACCCTGAGATCATGACCTGAGCCGAAGGCAGAGGCTTTAACCCACTGAGCCACCCAGGCGCCCCTCATTTTCTTGATCTTGCCTTTTGAAAAGCAGTTTTTATTTTTGATAAAGGCCAAGTTTTTAGGAGGTTTTTTTTAATGATCAGAATTTTTTGTGTTCTGTCTAATCTTTGTCTACCCCAAGTTCACAAAAATAATCATCTCTGTTTTCTTCCAGAAGTTTTATAGTTATGGCTTTTACTTTAGGTCTATGATTCATGTCAAATTAATTTTTTTCCTATGGTGTAAATTAGGTATGTGAGCTCAGTTTTTTTATACAAAACAGATGATGTAAGCACTGTTTGTAGAATAAACTGTCATTTCCTCCATTGAATTACTTTGCCACCCTTGTCAAAGATCAATTAATTATATATTTGCAGCTTCTCTGATCTCTTCCATTAATATACCAATTCAACGCTAACTTGATTACTGTACCTTTATATTAACTTTGAAACAGTGTGAGTCTTAGTTCTTCTTTTACAAGGTTTATTTTAGATCTTAGGCATTTCCATGTATATTTTAGAGTCTGCTTACTAATACACACGGAACAGCCCCCTGGAGTTGATTGGAATTGCATTGAATCTATAAATCAATTTGAAGAGAATTGATATCTTACAAATATTGAGTCTTACAATCCAAGAACACTGACACAGCCTTCCATCTATTTAGGTCTTTAATTTCTCTCTGTAATGTTTTATGGATTTTAGAAGTCTTGCATTTCTTTCTTTAAATTTATTCTCAACTACTTTACTTTATGGTATTATATATGATATTTTTAAATTTTATTTTCCAATTGTTTTATGACAGTCTACACATATTGACCTTGTGTTTTGCAGCCTCGCTCACTTCACATATTAATTGTAATATGATTTTGTGTAGATTCCTTTGTTTTTCTACGTGAAAAATCTTGTCACTTGTGAATTAAGACAATTTTACTTCTTTTTCCTCTCTGTATGCCTTATATTTTTTTTGTTCTTTCCTTTTGTTTTACTGAAGTGGCAAGGACTGCCATGCAATAAAACATTGAATAAAATAGGAGAAGACAGGCATTCTTTCTTTGTTCCAATAATATAAATGTCACCATTGAGCATAATGTTAGCTGTGGGCTTTCTATAAATGTCTTTTATCAGATGAAGACGTTCTTTTCTATTTATAATTTGCTGAGAGCTTTTATCATGATTGGCATTGAATTCTGTCACGTTTTCTCTACATTTATTGAAATGGCATGTAACTTTTCTCTTTTATTCTGATAGTATTTTAATCTCCATAGATTGGTTTCAAATACTGAACACTTTGTCATGATGTACTATCCATTTTAAATATTGCTGTGTTTTATTTATTAATATTTTTGTAGATGTTTCTATCTATATTTATGAGAGATGTTAATCTGTAATTTTCTCTTACCTTCTCTGGTAATAAGTTATGCTGACTGAGCTCATCACACAAGTTAGAAAATGTTCTCCCACATACTTTCTGAAAAAGTTTGTATGAGATTGATATTTTTCGTCTTTAAATATCTGACATATAATTCACCAGTAAAACCATCTGGGCCTGGAGTCCTTTTTGTGGGAAGATTCAATTTTTCAATAGATAAAGGGCTGTTTTGGTTTTCCATGCATTCTTACATCAGTTCTGACATAGTGTTTTTGTTTTTACAAGGAATTTATCCATTTCAGTTAAGAGATCAAATTTATGGGCATAACATTGTCATAATATTCTCAAATTACCTCTCAAATGTTTACATGATCTGTACTGATGTCCTTGTCTTCGTTTATGATACCATAATTTGTATTTTATCTGACTTTTTCTTGATCAGTCTAACTAGGGGTTATCAATTTAATTCATCTTTTCAAAAACTAACTTTTAGCTTTGTTGATTTTCTCTGTTGTTTCATGTCTACTTCATTGATTTGTGCTCTCCTCTTTATTATTTGTTTTTCAAACTTACTTGGGTTTATTTTTTTTTCTGTGCTTCATAAAGTAGAAGCTTTGATCATTGATTTTGTACCTTGCTTTTTGTCTAATATAAGCATTTAAAGTTATAAATTTCTGGGGTACCTGGGTGGCTCAGTTGGTTAAGCGTCCAACTCTTGATGTCAGCTCAGGTCATGATCTCAGTTTCATGAGATCGAGCCCTGTGTCAGGCTCCACACTGAACATGGAACCTACTTAAGATTCTCTCTCTCCTTCCCCCTCTGCCCTCACCACTCTATAAATAAATAAATAAGTAAATAAATGAGGTTATGTTTCCCTCTAAGTTTTGCTTTAATTACATCCCCCATATTTCCATGTGTCTATATCTTAGTTCAGACTGCTATAACAAAATACCATAGACTGGGTGGCTTAGAAAACAAATATTTATTTCTCACAATTCTGGAGACTAGAAAGTCCAAGATCAAGGTGCCAGCAGATCCATTATCTGATGAGGACCTGCTTCAAGGTTTGCAGATTGTCATCTTTTCCTTGTGTCCTCACGTGGTGGAGAGCAGAGTGAAAAAGCAAGCCCTCATGTCTCTTTTTATTTTTTCAATATTCCAGAATACATTATAAATTTATTTTGCTGAAAGGAGGATAGATTATCTAATAAATGATGCTGTACTGCCTAACCATCTGTATGAAAATATGGCTGGACCATAATCTCACAGGATATAGAACATTACTTAAAGATGAAATATTTTTTAAAAAATAAAGCTTAAATAAATATTTAAACATGGAAAAAAAACTTTACCAGAATTTTTAGGAGACTCTTTTAGTTTTTTATTGCTGCTGTTACATATCAACAAAAACTTAGTGATTTAAAACAACACAGATTTGTTATCACACAGTCTGGAGGTCGGAAGTCTCATCCAGGTCTCACAGACCTAAAATCAGCTGTCGGCAGGGCTGTGTTTATTTTGAAGATCTGGGACAATATCCATCCCCATGCCTTTTACAGCTTCTAGAAGCTACCTGCATTCCTTGGCTCATGGCTCCTTGCACCTTCAAAGCCAGCAACTGCCTCATGGTAACCTGTCTCCATTATCATCACATCTTTCTCTCTGACCTTACTCTCCTGCCTCCTTCTTTCGATTATTAGGATTCTTGTATCATGTCTCATCCTAGGATACTAATATTATTCATGAGGGCTCCACTTCATGACCTACTTACCTCCCCAAGGCCCTACCTCCTGATACCAATAGACTGGGCATTAAGATTTCACTATATGAATATTGAGGGAGACACAAACATTCAGTCCACAGCACTGCGTTTTCACTATCATTCAGTTTGCAATATTTTCTAATTTCTCTTATTTCTTCTCTGACCGTTTTCAGTGCTGCTTAATTTCCAAATATTTAGAGATTTTTCTCAATAATTTATTATTTTTGGTTTCAGTTTAATTCCATTATGATCAAAATAACATATTCTGCATGATTTCAGTCTTTTGAAATGTATTAAGATTTGTTTATGGTCTGGCATATGATCTATCTTAGTGAATGTTTCAATGTGTACTTAAAAGTAATGAGTGTTCTTTTAGCTTGGGGAAGCAGTGTTCTACAAAAGCCTTTTAGGTCAGGTTATTTGATTGTATCATCCAGATTTCTACATCGTACTAATCTTGTGTGTGTGTGTGTGTGTGTATTTGTTCTATCAACTATCAAGAGAGAAGGGTTAAAAAAAATCTTTAACTATAGTTGGGGATTTGTATTTTTCTCCTTCTAGGTCTATAGATTTTGCTTCACATTTTTAAAGCTTTGTGCACACATGTGTGACAGCTTTGTAACGTGTCACCTTGGCTAGCTACTCTGCATTTCCCAGAATTCTCTTTCTACTATGTTACCAGTTAAAGTGGGCCACAGAGGAGATTCTTGTGAGATTTGGAAGGTAAAAAGGAGGCAGGAATCATTTTGTAGTGCACACGTGTCACTGATGATGTGTTGACTCACTTTGTTGGTATGAAGCAGCAGCTGGGCCTTCTTCCGTTTCTGTCTCCTGGGCTGGGTGTGTGTGTTTAGATCCATGGTGAAATACTCAGCCTCTGTAGGATATCCTCACCACCAAGATCAAAGGCGATAGAATGGGCATGTCTTTCAGTCAGTCCTTAGAGGGTTCAAGCTTATGCTTATTTGTTCTAGCTACTCCTGAGCTCCCCATATTTTACATTCGTCTTACTTTCTGACTACCTGCCCTGTGGGCTTCAAGTTCCAGCATCAGACATGGAGACGCAGCCTTACACAATTCCATGAGCCAATTCTCTGTGTGTATGTGTGGATAAATATATCTTCTACAGGATCAACTTCCATGGTTGAACTCTGACTGATACAGAATTTGATACCAGGAATATCTCCTGAATATAAGGATGTAGTCTCTGAATTTGTTTTGAGCTTTCTGGAATCTGATTAGAATTAAAGGCACTAATGGCTCTATTGCCACTGATAAGGAAGACACTGGTGGTCAATAGCATGAAATGGCAAACGAGTTACTCAAATATTATTTTAAATACCTGTAATAAAGACCCGATTCTGGACGACCAAGTATTTGCTACCTTAGAACATTTTAGTCAACATTAGAGGTATAATGGGGGGGCGGGGGTTAGTTGGTTGGTTGCTTACTAACTGTTCTAAAAAAAACTTAGAGAAAGAAAATGACCTTAGCAACTTAAATTCCCAGCTCAAGGTCTGCATAGAGCACCCAAAACTTCTGTGATTTCCCTGGGAAAAACAAACACACAAACGAAAATTTCCTGTAGCTACAGGGTCAAGATTTCCAAACACCAAATCCAAAATCTAATCCTACAAGTGCCTGAATTAGAACACTGAATTAGAACTGCACTCCCATCCTTGCAAGGCCTCTTTTGTTAAAAAGTTGAGGCATCTGTTGGGAATGAACAGGATCCTAAATTTGGAATGGAAACATAGGAAACGTATGATGAACATGGAACCGCAAGTTGCTAAATTACAGAATCTTCTTTGCCAGTAGAAGAATCTTCTACCCCTGCCTGAGGGAGTTTGTTTAGCTTTTCCTGAAGAATCATAATGGCCTCCCTTAAGGCAGTTGCTTGCAAGTACTGCTGATTCTCCTCAGGACCAAGCCCTGCTTTCTTTGCCGCTAGCCCTGTAACTAGATTCGATTTCAGTCAGGCCCCAGAGGGTGAGGTGTAAAATGCGACTCATGAGGAAATATGATACACTCCAAAAGAACTACGTGGTATTTCTCATTTAGGTTGAATCCTGGGAAATATGTATGGGGATATGTATTAAGGCTGTGGGATCAATATGGAAGGAATATAAAGTTGGATGGGGCCAAGTTTATTGATATGGGTTCACTAAACTGAGATTCTGGATTCACCGTTTTTGCTTAGAGGTTTCAAATGCCTGTGATGGTTTGTTTGGGTAACTGAAATGCAGACCCAAGGTTAGCCTCCACTAAACGAAGGTGAAATGCTAGAACTTCCTTGGTATGCTGAGGACAGAGGTATCCAAAGGCTTAGAAGATTGGAATGTTAGAGTACATTTGTCATGTGAGACCTACTCACCAACATCACAGAACAGACCTTTTACCACAGCTGTGAAAAATAAGTTTGCAGGGGGAGTCCAGAATCCTTGAAGAGCTCTCTGTTTGCTCTTCTCTATGGGTCAGAAATTACAATGGGAACTGCTACCATCAAACTGAGACCCCTAAATGCAATGGGAAGAATATCAGACTGGGATTCTGGGGAAGCACAGGTCAAAGCATAGCACCTAATCACCATATATTGTGTGGGAGTGGTTACTGCAAAGGACTTGGGAGCCAAAGCAGTATTCAAAACTATGACTTGCAGAGACCTATGGTGTTGGCCATAGGTCTCTAGAAAAGAGATCACAGAATGTCTAGAAAAGAAATAGCTAGGAAACATACTGAATTCTTAATCTGTTTAAGCAGAAAAATTAAAGGTCTAGTGAACAGAGGTCTGGTTTGAATCACCAAATCTAGAGTCACACAGCTCAACTGTTTCAGAGACTTGAGCCAGTTAACAGACCCAGAACTCTTGAATGAAGGAAAGGCCATGTTCCATGAAGAAAAACCCTGTTACAGGGCCAGAAATGGATACTGTTAATCTTTCTTCCAGTCTTCACCAACAGGATCTGCAGCCATTACCACATTACAGTGTGACTACATTGGAGAAGAGAAAATAAACAAATTTTTGATAATTATTAGACACTGGCTCTGAACTGACACTAATTCTAGGAGACCCATTAGTCCAGGAGACTAATTCCAGAAGACCCACATCCCCATTCAAGTGGTCTTTTTGCCTGTGAGAAAACAGAGATGGATCTTGGAGAATGACTATAGGTTATCATAAACATAATCAGGGGGTGATTCCAATTACAGCAGCTCTTCCAGATGTTATTTTATTGCTTGAGAAAATCAATACAGAATGTTGCTGGTTTGCTGTTGTTATCGGTTTTAGAAATTGATCCACCTATATTTGCTCAAATCACAGTTCCCATGCTTTTGAGGTCTTTAACCCAGAGCATCTTTTAGCCTCTGTGTGTCAGTTTCCCCTTCTGGAAAATGGAATGTTAATAGTACCTCCTTCGTAGGGTTGTTGTGATGATTAAATAAATGTAGTGTTACAAAAGTGTTAGCTCTGGCTCTTTGCGACAACTGTCACCGTTTTCCTCCATGCAAGGGAACAGCTGAAGGTGAGCCGTAACTGAGGAATGGTGGCGAAACAGTAGCAAAGTTTTCAGGGATTCGTCAGCCACAGCTATAGCTGGAAGTCCTTACAGCCTGTCTTGATGGAATTAGATTGATCCAGTGCCTCTGCAGATTCTGTTGTTGCTAAAGGGTAGCTTCCCAGACACCTGCCTTTAATTCAGTGCTTTCCATCACTGCTTTGACCTCTTCGTTCCTCTAAGGCTCCAGACCACAGGAGTTTGATCCAATAGTACAAGATCTGGGAGAAGAGTTGTGACTTAGCAAGGCTTCCCCTGCTCAACCCCCCAAAAGAGAGGCTCTCTCCCATTCTTCTACCCCTGCTTTAATCATCCCTAGGAAAGAAAAGCCCAAAGAAGTCTCCAGACACTTCAGACAAGAGCCTGCCCCTCTTTGTTGAAAACAATTCCCAGCCCCCAGCTGTGGATGCCTTTGTCTCCCAGCTTTTCTGCCTATTAAACACATGACAGCACATTGACTAATTGCTGGGAAATGAGGCCCTGAAGAATCTATTTCAAAAGAACCTGCAGCAAGATTGTCAAAAGAAGGGAGCTGGCCGGGAGTGGGATCAGCACCCCGGGCTGGGGGCTGGGAACACAGCCTCACTGACAGAGATTCTTCTAGCTGCTGAGGAACCAAGCCCAGGGCCCACTATCAAAGACACTGGGAATTCAGACCTGGGATTTGGGAGGTCATGGATCTGGCCCCCTCCCCTCTGAGCAGAAGCCTCAGTAAGCACACATCTGTCATTTCCTCTCCTGTTCAAGATTCCATTCCTCTCAAAGACGCCCTGTAACAGGGACGGAAGAACAGAAGTGTCCAGAATCACCTCTTCCTGTGCTCTTCAGGCCTCAGGAGTGCCCTCCCCCAAACTCGACACTTCTTGTTTGTATTTACAGACTAATCAAGCCCAATCCATCCCGCACCATGTAAATGCTCACCGATCACTATTAATCAGGAAGCTGGTGGTGCTGCTGCCCACCCCTGTGAGCATCTTGCTAATTATGGGAAGAGACTGCCAAACGGCCAGCAGCCAGCTCTGGATGGTGAGATATGAGTCTTGTCCAGACTGAGGAGGCAAAGGCGTTGCCACTAGCTGTCTGGCTTAGAACGGGGATCCCTAGTGCTCGATAATGAGAGACAAGCAGGCACTGTCTCTGCAAAGAACAGTGTTCGGAGTCCATCCACATGCCCCCCCCTACTTTTTTTTTAATACCAGATGATCTTGGAGACTGAATAGGATGGATGGAAACCTCAAAGGTGAAGGAAGGCTAGGTAGCTGCCCCTACATGAAAACCTATGCATTTCCCCAGAAGCCAGATCTACGGATGGCCTACAGCAGGAGGGATTTAAGCTAGGTGATCAGGAGTACTTCCAGATGCAAAATGTGGCTAACACTATTCCAGGGCAAGTTACTAAGGAAAGAAATGTTATGTATGACCCGAGGATCATTTGCTCCGTGTTTATTAGCTCAGTCTGTACTATACATATACATATATATATATATATATATATATATATATATATATATATATATGTACAAGTTTGGGTTTTCTACCAATACATGAATTGAAGGAAGCTGGCATAGGAATTATTTGACGCCCCTTGGTTTCTTCTCCCCCCTTGGAGATAACACGCCCTCCAGGATGCCCAGCCCATGTGCTGACCAGGCGTCACCTGAGTGATCAGATTAGCTGCCATGTCAAAAAATCTTCGCAAACCAGACAGTGTGTCACGCCCTGGGTTAGAGGCAGGGGAACCAAGTCTTGAGGGGGTTATAGAAGTTAATCATAGCAGAGGAGAACCCATCACAGGAGCCAAAGGTGTGGCAGAGCAAGAACTTAGTTATTCAGGGGGAGGTGTCCCAGCAGTCAATCACAGGAGGCTCCCCTGGAGGAGAGGAGCTTGAAGACTGGGGAATGATGGGCACGGTTGGTTGGTTTCTAGTGGAGGGATTTTGGCAAGCCCAAGGGGAGGCATTTTGGGGAATTAGCATCTCCTCCTAGGAATCTACCCATTGAAATGGGCGCCCAGAGCCACATGCCTGTTGGAATTTGTCCCGTGGATGACATGTCCTCTAACTAGGGACAGGGTAAGCTTTTGAAGATGTCCTTTCGTCCCCCCAGAACCTATCACAGGCCTAGGACAGGGCTCAGTGCACCACCTCACCCCAACCCCCACTCCCATGGGGGCAGGATCACAGAAGGTACAGCAGCTCACTTATGTGCCCTAAGATGACATATGAGCCACCAAGAACATCAGGCTCAGCTGCCCAGGCCCTCCTGGGCCAGGACCCCCAGAACAAACACAGGGCCCAATCTTCCTCCCTGCAGGTCCCAAGCCTAACACTTTTATGTGGACAGCAGTTCTTGGTGAAGGTCAAACCCTGAATCTCCCTCAGGTGAATGAGCCAAACCTCTGAGTCTAGAGTTAACTGAGGGACCCCCTCCTTCACTCTCTGTCTCCACATGGAATTGCAAAGGAACCACCAGAAACAAAGCCAAAGCTTCCAGAAAGAAAGACCTGGTTTAAAGTCCATATGGCATGGTAGTTAGGGATGAAGCCCCTGGGCCCCAAACGTAAAGGTTTCATTCCTAGCTCTGCCACTAATTAGCCTGTGACCTTGTGTGCAAAAGTAGCAAGGGATGAAAGTTGATCTGGATTCTCACGATTTCACATCCTCATGTATTAGCTGGGGACAAATGATCTTGTATTCCTCAAGTCCATTACAATGAATTTGTATTATTTTATAAGTAGGTGGGTGGGTGGCATCAGGGACAATGTGCCTCTTTAAAAAAGGGATAATGTGAAATCAAAACAGAAGCAACAAAGGTAAATACTAAATAACACAAATTTGGCTTGTCTACAAACAAACACACAAATAATTATAATTGGGGACAAAAATAATAATACCAACTTCATAGGGCTGACCTGAGGAATAAATGAGCCAATCATGTAAAATCTTGGAACAACACCCAGCATGTTGTAAGCACTCATTAAAAAAAAAAGGGAGGGGGGAGTGCTGGCTATTATTTTTAAATAGTCTTCTGGCAGTGACAGTGTTACCATTTTGTCACAGGGATGGTGTACAGAGGCATCTGATTGAAAGGGGAGCTTTGAGACTTACTTTGAAAACGCATTTGCAAAGCAAGCAAGGCTTTGTTCCCTTTTCAGTATTTCTTCATACTGTAAGGGGATAATAGAAATATTTTTTCATAAAGTTCTTAGGAGGATTAAGTGAAATGATACATATAATGTGCTTAGAACAGTGCCCCACACTGCGTAAGCACCAGTTAATGAGTAAGCACTTCCCAGTCTGGGTGGCCGGAGAAAATGCTGGAGGTGAGGGGGGTGGAGGCTTCCTGGCTGTTGGGAAGCTCTGTTCTGTTCTACAAGGAACAAAAATCTTCCCTGCTAAGGTACAAGACAAGCGTTTAGACACAAGAATTTCCCGAGAATCAATCAGGATGGCAGACCTGAGCCAGGTTTCCAAGGAAGCTTGCTGTATTTCTTCCCCTGGAGGTGTTCATTGGTCTAGGACCTAAGGGTTCATGTGCAGGCCTCCCTGAAGACCAGACAGCATGGCCTCTGGAAGGTCTTCTCAGCCTCAGGACTCGAGCTGCAAAGCATCTGAGCTCCTAGAGCAGGGACCTAGAGCAAAGACATCTGGTCCACCTGGATCACCTGGGCTTAGGGTTGAGAAGACACAGGTGCTGGACCATAAAACAAAGAAACCCTAAACCTCCCCCCTCCCCCCCACCCCAGCCCTTGCTCTGTGGCCAAGAAACACAGATTTGTGCTTCCAGCTACTCACCTGCTGCAAGCCTGGCCCTGACCCTCTCCCAGAGAGGCTCACAGGAGGGAGAGCCAGGGACCTTGGGCCACCGGGAAAACCCACTTTATGACAGCAGATAGTGGAACACATTACACTGCCCCAGAAAACAGTGATGGAACAGCAGGGCTGAGCTCAGCATGGTTTACCTCGTGGATCCCAAAGTGGGCATAGGAGTCGAAGTAATAATCTCTCGAGGTCATCTCCTCTGGGTTCAGCAGCTTGGACATCTTGCCCCGTCCCGGGCAGCTGGGTTGCGTGGACACATGATGGACACATTGCACAGGCTTGGGTGGGACGACGGGCTGAGGGGGCTGCGGGGGGGGACTGCTCACCTGAGGGGAAGAGAAGGGGCTGGTGTCAGCAGCAGCAACGAGGTCCTGCCCTCTGAGATGCCGTCCCGCCTTCCTTCCCCTCCCTGAGCCCCACGGCTCCCGTCAGCTTCAGCACCATCCCAGGGTGCCAATGGACCCTTGCGGCTTTCTGGCAGGCCAGCTGAGGGCTGTGATTTGAAGAGAGGTGCCACGCTACTGAGGAGCCAAAAAGACCTCAAATTAACCCAATTCCATCACTTACTAGTCAGGTGATCTGAGCCAATCTAGGCCTCAGTTTCCAGATCTGCTAAACAAGGACAAAAATGCATTCCTTTACAGGCGAATAGCGAACCCTCACTAAAGGGAGAGATGTGTAGCAACACAGAGCCTTGTGGCGGGAGCCTAGATTCCAGAGCCAGCCTGCCAAAACCGGAACCCCAGCTCTGCCACTTAGGAGCTATGCGCCCAACTTCAGGCAAAATTATTAACCTCTCGGTGTCTTGGTTTCCCTATCCCTCTGATGGGAATAAAATGACCCCTACGTCCTAGAGTCACCCTGAGGATCAGAGAGTTGGTATTTGTGAAGTGCTTATAAAAGAACTTAGCACATAATCAGTATCTGCTAAACTGAATCCCACCTGCGCCCTTAGGAAGATTGAGTCCCTGGGCTTCTCTCCAGCAGGCAACACTTGTCCCCCAAAATGTAGGTCTCTGAGGTTCTGGGGCCTCACACTTGTTGTCTTCCCTCCTGCCTTCTGTGAACTTCACTCTAAACTTCGGCAGAAGTTTACTCTGAACTGCGAATGCCCTCGTTGATGGTCCCGGCCTGCCTGCACACAAGCACACGTGCTCTTTCTGGGTTCCCAATCCTGCCATGCAGCCCTGCTCTACACCCCACTGCTGCTGTGGGTCACTGGCCAGCACCTCCTCCTTCACAGGCTAAGGGGAGAAGAGAGAAGGAGAGAAAGTTCAGGGAGTTTGGGGCCCCAAACATTCAGGCTGACTGCAGACGCGAAGTCATGCTAGGAGAAGAAGCTTCTCTCCCCAGAGCATAGGAATCCAGGTGTGCACAGCACAGTAAAGGCCTCACAGCAGGGCAGGAGTTTAAAATATAGAGAAGTGGTATTATCCAGTAGTTGGTCCTCTGGGAATCCTGCATCCCATCCTGCCTCTAGTAAAATTAAAAATAAACATCAAGAAGCAGGTGGTATGGTGTAAAGCGTAAATCCTGGAGCCACTCTGCCTGGCTTTGAAACACAACCCTGCTGCTTAGTGGTGGACAAATGACTTTCAGAAGTCTTTTGTCATCATGTGCCTCGGTCTCCTCCTCCATGAAATAGAGACATCATGATGAAACCCATGTGAGAGGGCAGTCAAAAAGTTTGGGTGAATCCATACATGTGAAATGATCCGAACAGTGCCTGGCAATAGTAAGCTCTAATATTATTACTACCATTATCATTAGCATTATCATATCATATTATATCATTATTATTCACATTACATAAACTTGTCTCTGTTTCATGCCTTGATTTTCTCATTTCAGCTGAATCAGCTCAGACTTATTAATCTCCTTCCCAACAAGGGAAATAGGGAGGCCCTAGGACAGAGCAAGATCAAGAACCCCAAGTGATTCCACCTCTCCATTATGCTGTGCATACAGCCCCCAGACTGCCCTGTGTCCTGGGCTGGAGAGGAGGGAGCTCAGGGGAGCGTGATGGTCCCATTTTCCTGGTGTATCTAGGCTACAGCCTCTGGGAAATAAGCAGACTTCCCAGTTTAGCAGCATCAGATTCGAGGTCGGTGAGATCCCGGCTGGCTGGCAGAGGCAATCGGGGCTGCCTCATTAGAATGCAGCAGGTGTGCCTACCCTCAGCTTGGGATGTTGGTCACGGTCTCTGGGAGGCTAAAAATAGACTGTGTCAATTGCATACTCCCATGCTGGCTGCAGAGTCACCTCTAAAGCTAAAGAAGGTTCCGTGCATGAAGCTGACCCCAATCTTGACTGTATTTAAATATATTAAAGAGAGAAAAAGTCCTAGCTGGTCCAGGCAGCGTGGATGGTCCGGGTCACAGGAGCCTCCCGCACCCTTTAGCTCCCATTCTATTCTAATTCCAAAGTTCTCTTTCCCGCAAGGTCCCTGAGATCCTTTTCTCAGCTGCCAACTTACAAAGGGTCTACCATGTCCCATGCATTGCATTCATGAGGCAAAGGGATGAGTGGATTTGGGGGGCCATTCACCTCGATAAGCGTAGGTCAAACTATGAGGACAAAAAGGTAACTGTGGCACAGTCTCTGGTCCCAAAGGCGTCAGCCTGGCTCAGCTTCTTGCAGAGGGTACTTGCACTCTGTCCATTAGCTGATAGATGTGTCCTTTCCCTGGAGGCTGGGAGTGGGGTGGGACATAGCAGTGTCCCATGATCTCCAGGCATTCAGGTACCTGGGGTGTTGCTTTTCATTCCATAAATACCTACTGAATATCAGCTATGGCAAGGCACTGTGCAGGTTCTGTGGAAGAACAGAGACATATAGGAAGAGTGCCCTCAAATGACTTTGCTTTCTGGTAGGAATGTAAGACCTTAGAGGGCTCCACTAGATGACAGAATAGGATTTGTTTTATAAGAGAAACTTGAGCAACTTGTCCTGGGAGTTTCACAGAGAGAGAATTCACTTTAAAGGATAGGAAAATCTTGGGATAGCTGGCAATGGGGTAGGTGGGGAGTTTTCTGAATGGATTTTGGTAGGTAGAAATGGTGGGAGGGAATTCCAGTAGGAAGGAATGGCTGGAGCAAAAAGGTAGAGGGGCAGGAAAACTGTGAGCTTGTTTGAGGAGCAACTTGGCCGACATAGTGGGAGATTCCATGGAAAGAAAATTAAGGCCAGGCTAAGAGGTTGTAATTAAGTACCAGACAATGGGGAGTTGTTGGTGGTTTCTTACTAGAGAGTTCCAGGCTTGAGCTCTACTTTAGGAAGATTAATGTGGATGCAGTGTGCAAGAGGGGCCAGGAGAAATGACAAGGCAAGAGACTGGGGTTGGGGAAGCAAGATATGAACTTATGAGGCCATTTTCAAAGTCCAGTCAAGAAGTAATGAGAACCAGAACTACTGTTGTGTTCGAGGGCCTGCCCACCAGGAAAATGACAGAAATCAAATATCCATTGAGATTGCCTATGGGTTGGCAACTGATGGGATAGAGGGGAAAAGAGAAACATTGGAACCCAAGATGACCTCAACAATTTAAGCCTGGGGGACCAGGAAAACAGTGGTGATGTTAATAGAAAAGCAGTCAGCAGGAAGAGTAGGTAGGGTGAGAGGGGGGAATAATGAATTCCCAATTGGATTTGCAAAGTTTATTTCTTTTTATTTTTTTTAAAGATTTTATTCATTTGAGACAGAGAGAGAGAGAGAGAGAGAGAGAATATAAGCAGGGGGAGAGGCAGAGGGAGAGGGAAAAGCAGATTCCCTGTTGAGCTGGGAGCCTGATGTGAGGCTCGATCCCAGAACCCGGAGATCACGACCTGAGCTGAAGGCAGACACTTAACCATCTGAGTGACCCAGACACCCCAGATTTGCAAAGTTTAAAATGTCATTGGGTCATATAAGAAAAGAGTCTAGCAAGCAGAGAGTACTGCAGTCCCAGTCAATAAACATCATAAATAGAATTGAAAGGCAAATGATAAACTGAGAAGTCCATTTCTAACATAGATGGATGAAAGTGAATATCCTTAATATGTAGAGAGTTCTTATAAACAAATAAGAGGAAAGCAAACATCCCTCATTTAGCATTGGACAAAGGATTTCATGAGCAATTCACATGAAAATAAACACAAATGGCAATTGAACATGAGACAAAAATATTTAACCTCTCTAGAAACCGGGTAGCTTCAAATTAAAACAAAAGTTATCATTTTTAATTATTAATAAGCTTGACTCCTCCCACAACAGTGATAGCACTGCATTTGTAAAGGCTGTAGAAAAAGAGGTACTTTTATATAGTTCTAGAGAGGGTTTTTCTGGAAGGCAGTTTGATAAAGATGCATGAAAAGTCCTTAAAAGCACAAATCCTTAAACCCAGTAATTACTTCTTTTGGAATTCATCCTGAGGAAAGAATCATGGCAGACAACACAAAAATAGGAGTCGACCTAGAGGTTCCACGAAACAAAACTGATTACATAAACGATGGCATATCCACACAACAGAATGCTATACATCCGCTTGTAAGATTGTGGCAGAGTGTTTAATAAAAGAAATATGATCACGATAAACTGGGGGTTGAGGAGAACAAGTGGGAGAAGAATAGACAGTGTGATCACATTTTTAAAGTTAAAACCTATTCATGCCTGTGTTAAGGGGGAGACTCAAAGAAGTCACCAGAATTAGCGACAATTATGACAGAGTGTTGGGTGGTAAACAGTTAATTCTCTCCTTTCCTGTGCTTGTTGATACTTTCTAAAATGTATGCCATTAACATGTACTACTTCTGAAAAGAGCAAAGCGTAATATAATACTGGCAAAAAAAAGAAAAAAAGAAATGTGATCCCAGACCTCTGAAAAGAAGCTGAGGCTGGCATTCTGGATGGAAACCATCTGCTCAGAGAGGGGCTGAGGGGCTCACTTAGGAGAGAATCCCAGGGAAGGAGATAGAGGGGAATGAGGCTGGGCCAGGGAGAGAATCCAGAAGCCTCCTTCTCTGAGGGCCTTGGAGGTACCAGGTGACCTGGGGGGGAGAGGCTTAAGGAGGATGTGTCCTCATCCCTCCAGTTGCATGTCTGCCTCTCCTCTGAGGATGTGCAATACAAGCGGGGTGCTCCAGGGGCCACTCAATGGAACCAAAGCAAAGACAACCTCTACCTAGCTTCGCTTATCCAGATGGACGCTGTGCTAGGAAGCTGTGCAGTCACTTCTGGAGCTGAAGAAGTCTCCATGCATGAAGCCGACCCCAATCTTGACTCTATTTAAATATATTAAAGAGAGAAAAAGTCCTAGCTGGTCCAGGCAGCATACATAATCAGGATCACAAGGGCCTCCTGCACCCCTTAGCCCTGATTCTGAATTCCACAGGGTTCCCAAGATTCTTTCCTCCATTGCCAGCTTACAAAGTGTCTACCATGTCCCATGCATTGCATTCATAAGGCAAGAGAGTCAATGGATTTGGGGGGGCATTCACCTCAATAACCACAGGTCAAACCATGAGGACAAAGAGGTGACTGTGGCACAGTCCCTGGTCCCAAAGGCTGTCGGCCTGGCTCAGCCTCTTGCAGAGGGGACTTGCACTCTGTCCATTAGCTGATAGATGTGTCCTTTCCCTGGAGGCTGGGAGTGGGGTGGGACATAGCAATGGCCTGTGTTCCCCAGGCATTCAGGTAGCTGGGGTGTTGCCTTTCATTCCATAAATACCTACTGAATACCAGCTATGGCAAGGCACTGTGCAGGTTCTGTGGAAGAACAGAGGTGTATGCAAACCCTCTAGGTCCCCATATGGTCATATAGGAACCAGTATACGAATCCAGATGTTTCTGTGGAAGCTATCAAAGTTGGTTAGGTCACAATGGAAGGTCATTTGGAGGGGATCTGAAAACCCAGCCTTTGCCATGGCCCTGGAAAGACTCAAGCAATGTAGGGAATGAGTCTTGGAGGATGATGGTGAGTTCGTTTGGGAAGTCAGAAGCCTTGACTCCCCCATAGGCCAACCAGAGGCTCTGGGTGAAGGCAGCTTTCAAACTTCAACTTATCTTGTCTATATTGGCTGAGAGGTCAGACAAGGGTTGGGAATCACAGTGGGAGATGGGAGGCCAGACTGACTCCCAACCTCAGCTCCTCAGCCTCCCCACAGCTGTGGCTATCACAGCTGTACCCAAGCTCCTTCCCACTAAACATTTTAACCCCTCTAGTGCTGCAGTATGAGATGTGTGCTCACATTATTCTCAAGTTCCATCCCTGATGCAGTGGGATGTTTGGTGCTGCAATGCATACAGACAGCCCTGCCTTGCTCTCCCACCTCCTCCCAAAGGCCTCAGGCTCAGGCACCACTATTTACAGAATAGCATCTTGCCTGCTTTCCTGATCTTCTGAGACTCACCACTGTCAGTATTTGTGACTTTGTCTTCTACTCTTAGTGCTGACTGCTGATTGGGACTCTTTAGACACTCTGACATGCCTCTAGACCTGGTCTTTCCCAAGGCATCTTCATCAGTTTTTCTCGGTAGTAAATCATCTATGATCTTCCTAGTCCACCCCATTCTGCTGGGGTGAATGGGCCCAGGTCCCACTAAATCCTGAGATAAGAAAAAGGGTGTGGAAACACCAAAGCTGGAGGAAGCACCAAAGCTGGAGACCAGAAGGAGGATGGCTTCCTGAAGAAGTAATGTTTGAGCTGGTCCTTGAAGGATGGGGAGGGGCTGAGGCGGGGGTTCAGGGAGAGCATTTTTATTTTTACCTGACTCACTTCCGTATGAAAATAAGGATAGATGATAGGTGATGATAATGATGATGGTCTATCCCTGACATTGATCTATCCCTAACACAAGGCACTGTGCTAAGCACTTTACAAACACCATCTCATAAGATCCTCATAATAACTCAATGAGGCACTGAAATTTACAAAGAAACTGAAGCTCAAAAAATTCAATCACAAGTAATGGAGTCAGGACCTAAACTGATATCTGTTGGACCCCAAACAATACTCTTGAATTTGATGCTGTGGTTAGCTCAGTTCAGTCACACCAAGCTTAACTGAGCTACTGCTAAGAGCTCTGTGCTCAGAAATAGGTGGCAAAGCTATAGCCCAGACAGGAAGCCCAGTCCTGCGGGGAGAAAAATGGTCAACAGGCAATGACTAAAAGGAAAAAATGCCTTGGTGAAGGTAGGCAGAGGTAGGTACCTCTCCAAGGTAACTGAGTTCAAAAGGGAACAAATAGTAAGCTCCCATTTATAGAAGGAGGAACTAAAGCCCACATAAGAAAAGGAATGTGTCTTGGGTCACACAGGCAAATCCAGAACTGAAAGAAAATAGAGAAGGAGTGGTGGAGGAGAGGGGAAAGAGGTCTTAGGAAGGAGAATGGAGGTGAAGGAGACATGAAGGGGGAAGCTAGGCAGCAGGGGGCAGAGAGAAGCCAGCGCTTTCTGCACCAGGCAGCTGAAGCTAACCCAAGCCCATTGGGCTATAAATGGCTCTTACTGGCACCAGCCCAAGCTGTAAAAACGATTTTCCTGAGAACAAGAGGCTCCACTGGAGGAGCCAAATCCTGCTCTGTTTTCCAAATGTCAAGAGAGCTTTTTCTAACCTGAGTCGTCTGTCCTTAGCAGCAGCCTGCCCGGCCTGAGGTCCCATGGAGGGGACAGAAAGGGGACTGCAAGGGGTGGGTCACTGCAAGGTGACAGAGGAGAGTGTGGGAGGAGGGGTCATCCACTCGCCAGGGCTCACCACATTTTTTTTCCCAGATGCATTTGTCTCTCTCCCGCCTTCTTCTAGCCCATGCTCACATCTGGCCTCTGCCCCAGGGTCACCCTCAGACACTAATCATACACTTCCTTCATTCTGATGTTTATTCACAAGACTGTGATCTTGTGGTCCATGTAGTTGATAATCACCTAGGGTGAGCTCTTCTGGCACCGTCTGTCTGCCTTTAGATAGAGACCGGAGCTTTAACTGAAAGGAGAAAATTCTAATGGTAGAATGTCAGGCAACAGGGCTTTGTTGGGCATGAGGACCTCTCCTGTGGTCCAAGATCACATCAAAAGTACACAGCTTTCATGTCTGCCTTTGGCCCAAAACAACCGTTTCTACCCTCACATCTAGTCTTCTGCAGCCATGTTTCCTATCATCTGGGCTGAAGATGAGTCCCAGCAAAGCAATGTTGAAGTCAGCCTCCCCACAAAGAAGTGCTGTGCTAGAGTACATAATCCCAGCTCCTGGTTTCTCACCCTGGGAGTCAGAAACCTGCAAGTCTGGGGGAGAAGGAAAAGCATCTGGATGCTGCTGGCCCCACAAAACTGCATTGTCTTCCTGTGCATGGCCTCCAGGGCACCCTGGCCTGCACATCTGTCAACACTCACCTTCATGTTCCTCACTAGAGTTGGCTCTTTAAAGTCATACACTCTCTCCAGAGCTCCCTGGGGCAAGGCCAAGCACTGATGAGGCCTGTCACAGAGCGTCAACTGCTGTCACCCACTGGAATCATCCTGTTTTACAATGTCCCTGACTATGGCAGGCATCTTGGCAGAACCAATCTTCACATGCTTTGTTACTTTAGACTCAAGTTCCCTCCAAGGCTGTCCTCCCTGGAATCCTCTTCCTTTGGGTCCTGCCACCCACTATTCTCAGTCCCCACTTTCCTACTGGGGAATGCTTTGCACTGGGGAATATTTTCCAGGAGGCCTGGCGGGACACTTGCCTGAGCCAGGTAACTGAGGGGTCTAAGACAGTGGTTCTCAGTGACTAGTCCCTAGACCACCAGCATCAGCATCTCCTGGGAGCTTGTAAGAAATGCAAATTCTCAGCCTTTACCAGAAACCACTGAATCATAATCTCTGTGGTAGGGTTTAGCAATCTGTTCCAAGAAGCCTCCATGGGATTCTGATGTATCACAGAGTTTGAGCTCCACTAGTCTAGAGTTACATTTTTCCACATCATATTCCACAGAATAGATATTCCTAGAAAAAGGGTTCCATGGTCAAGTAAGTTGGACAAATAAGCTATAGAGATCTCTTTTTATGTTTCCCCCAGCTTTATTGAAGTATAATTGACATATAATGTGTAAGTTTAAGGTACAACATAATGATTTGGTACATGTATATACTGAAATATGTAAAGAGATTTCTTAATTGCAGTACTTTTAAACCTTTACTTTGCTAAAACAAATTGTGGATCTCCAAGAGGGAGTTAGGGTGTCTTTTGCTACCAAATTTATGGCTGCAACACCCTTTTTTTCTGAGAGATCTATAAACATCTCTAGAAATTAATGTTCTGAGGAAACCATCTGGGGAACTCTGATTTAGGGCAGTGTTTCTCTATTAAAATCTGCATCTACCACTGTGAGATGGGTCTCAGGCCCCACAGCAGACCAACTGAGTCAGAGCCTGTGGGGGTGAGACCCAACAAGCTGCACATTTAACAAGCTCCCCCAGTGATGCTTATGAAATCCTGGTCCAGACAGAGCTGAGGACAGCTACCTGCCTTCTGCATTACTCTCCAACCCCGAATGCAGTCCCTAGGGCCACCCTGAAATAGCCTTGGTGCTCCTGTGATACCCCAGACAATGTCAGGGCTGGGCCAAGGACACCTGGATCAGAGGCAGACGCCATTCACAGAAAGCACCTTAGCTCCCATAGCAAAAGAGCTGAGACTGAGTGTAGCTGTGCCACCTTTAGGCTGGGTGACCTTGGGCCAGTCCCTCACTTGCTGTCATTGCCAGTGTCATGATGTGCCTCAGTTCGAAGGTAGTCCTCAGCAGCTGTTCACTGTGTCTGGGTGCTTCCCATAAGCCCCTGGCTGTCTCTTTGTGGTACAACAGCAGTGCCTGCTTCAAGTCAAAATGGTATTGCACCCACACGGCCCTCCCTCTGTCTCTTGGATCAGTAACTGCTGGGAAGGAATCTATTGGATTTGTTGGGCCTGACCTATTTTTTAAATAAACTGGGGCTGTTTTCCAGCTATTAGTCACTTTTCTCCCAAGCCTCCACATATTAAATTCTCTTCTTATATCCTCAGATATTTTGGCTGCAAGAGATGTCAGGTTAATTGGATGCTTGGCTCCTGGCTCTCTCTCCTTAATGGGCTTAAAAAGCAGACTCTCCCCCCACCTCCACTTCCTCCCTTTTCCCTCCCCAAGGCAACAGGATCCTTTTTCTCTCCTTTGACTTGAAAGAGGTCACCAAGCCCTTGGCTTCCTTCTCCATTTTCCTGTATGGGTACATGTGCAGAAAGACACAGCCAATGTCCTCACACCCACACCTCACCCAGCGTTGGACTAAGCTTTAGTTTCATATTTGGATCAAATCGTCCCTATGGGACCTGAGCCGGGTTCATGGATCCCCACCCCAGGCTGGGTCATCCACTGGGGCAGAAGGTATCTGGCAGAGATTATAGAGATAGAACATCTATGGGTTTTGGTCTTGGTTCTTTCTTGTCCTATTCAGGTCACTGTGCAAAAGCAATTTAACCTTTCCTGCCCTCAGTTTCTTTTTCTGTCAAATGACAACAATTATGTGTCTCACTTCTTTCATGAGCCTATTCTGATGACAGAAAGATGCTGAGTATGTAAATACTTGCAGGAAATTCTGAAGTGTGGTAAAGGAGTATGAGACTTCCATTTGTGGCAATCTGAATTTACGCCCTTATGCTATTTTTAGATGTCCTCTGGGCTCTTCCCTGGCACTAAACACAGTGGCTTTGGCTACTCTTAGCATTCTGTTCTTCCGCCTGCCTGACTCTGGTCCTCCCTTTCCACATTGTCCACTCTCTAGGCTCTGTTCTGCCCCCCTTCTTTGGAACTTTCTGAGCTGCTATCTTCAGGAATGTGGTCATCATGGAAAGTCGGTCATTTTTCCCAGCCCCTGACACTTGGTCTCTATTCCTATTCTGAGCTCATACGTCATCTGCTTATCTAAAGCTACTGGTTACATTCTGTGTTATTTTGTTGAAAAATGGCCTCGCAATTATAGGTGTTGCTTCTACAACCAAAAAGTAAGTTCCTTCAGACCAGTAACCAGATCCTATGTGTTATTGTTCCTCCTTTAATACTTGGTATAGAGCTGGGACTCAATAAAGGTGTGTTGGTTACAGTATCCTTACACTTCAATTGGGTTGATGTTGTCCTTCATAAATATATTATGAAAGTGGAGTGAAGGAGACTTTTTCCCCACCATGTAATCAGAAACCTTTCATTCCTCTTGAAAGAGTGGAGAGACAGCAGGAAGAAAGACAAAACTGAGAAAAATAATTATCAGAACTTTAATAATACTTAACACTCCTTGGAGTGCTCAATGGTACTCCAAATGTCTTTATCAAGAAGTGTCTTATCTCCTGATCTCCTGAGATTTCTAGAAGAATGTACCTTTCAAATACAGAATGGATTTACTAAGCACCCATAATTCCATCTGTACAGACTACAAGTGGTTTCAAGTACAGATTCAAGTGTATCTGTTAGACATTTTCTCAAAAATCTCCTCACACCAAGTAGTGCAATGCCAGAAATGCAGGTAATGATACTGTAGCTCAGGGAAGCTGATTGACAGATTCAGCCCATATAACATACCTGATCTGAACCTCAGAGCTGACCCTCACAGAGCCTCAGTCCCCATCATCTTGTCACTAAGCTGATGGCTGAATAAAAGTGAGCTACAGAGTCATACATTGGAAAGAAAATCACAAGTTATTTGTCAAGACCAAAGCCGCACCATTAGATTCTCATCTGGTTTCCATGGACTCTTCCAGACACTTTCTGTCTAGTTCTAGCAAACCCATTTACTCCAAATAAATGTATTTCCACTCAGATCCTGAGCAGAAATGACTGACTCCTTTAATCAGAGATTCTGATGCAAGTTTGCACGGGAAATACTGGCATTCCAGTTAGAAAGAGAACAATGTAAGCCATCTGGTATATACTTGGCCACTATTCCAAAGATGACCTCAAATTGGTCAATGAGAGATTCCAGGAATCTGCATTTTTAAAAGCATTCCTGGGCAATGCCCATGATCAGTTTAAAATCCAGGCAAAACATAAGAAATAACAATTTTCAGGACAATGAACATCAGGCAATGAAAAACTGTATTCCTGAGATGGCAAAAAAACAAATGCCCCAGCTTATTGCCTATTTGTGAGTATCCAGGATACAGTGTAGGGAGTGGAAACCCAGCTGGAAGTATGTCTTAATGGAAGAGATGGAGGTGGGACCCTGGAGATAGCAGGACAGTGAGAGTTCACAAGGCAAAATACTGGAGGATAGAAGACTATAGGGGTGGGGAGAGCTTTGGAGACCTGGAAAGAACTCCCCTGAAGCCTTTAGTCGAAGTGGATCAAACAATGCATGTGAAGAAACTACCTGATGCCAAGAAAAGAATTACTGAGAAGACAGAGGGACTGATTTATTCTTCTCACAGAGGACAGGAATATTTCTTTCCCCCCAAGCCAGAGTAGAAAACTTCATAATCCATGAACATGCAGAAAAGGTTATTTTCCCCTTAGTAGTGGAAATTAGCCCTAAAGACTGCTTTAATCCCACCAAATAAAGCTTAAAAGCAAGACCTGAAAGGGTTAAACTGTTCAAGTAATTTAATTGCATCCCACAACATTCCTAGAAATAGAATATATCAAATAATATCTAGTACCCAACAATATCCCAAGGTCTGGATTACAATGCTTGCCATTCAGTCAAAAATTACCAGACTTACCAAAGAATTGAGAAAATACTACCTATATAGTGAGGAGAAAAGCCAATCTCACGGAATCAACCCAGAAAGGAGAAGGATGACAGAATTGGTAGACAAGGTCATTCAAATTGTTATTGTAACTATTTCATTTGTTCAAGAAATTAGATGAAAAATTAAACCTGATAAGTACAGACATAAAAGATAGAAAAATGACCCAAACTGAACTTCTAGACATAAAAATTATATATGATGAAAAATATACTGGATTAGGTTACTAGCAGATTAACCATTTAAAAAAAAGTATTAGTGAACCTGACACAAGGCAATAAAAACTATCTAAAATAAAGCACAAAGAGGAAAAAAGACTGAAAAGTAGTTAAACAGAATGAAATCTTGCCATTTTCAACAATACGTATGGACCTAGAGTGTATAATACTATGTGGAATAAGACAAATACCATGTGATTTCACTCACATGTGGAGTTTAAGAAACAAAGCAAATAAACAAGCAAAAGGAAAAAAGAGAACAACAACAATAATAACAAAAACAGACTCTTGACTATAAAGAACAAACTGATAAGTTACCAAAGGGGAGGTGGATGGGAGGATTGGTGAAATAAGTGAGGGGGACAAAGAGCACACTTATCTTGATGAGCACTGAGAAATATATGAAATTGGTGAACCACTATATGGTACACCTGAAACTAATATAACACTGCATGTTAATTATATCTGAATAATAAAAAAAATTAAACAGAGCATCAGTGAGCTGTGGGACAACTTCAGGTGTCCTAGTGCACATGTGATTGTAGCACCCAAATAAAGGGGAAACAGAAAAATAGTTAAAGAAATATTAAAATGATGACTGAAAAATTCCAAATAATAAAAACCATAAATTTGCAGATCCAAGAAACTCAACAAACCCTGAGAAAAAGAAGTATGAAGCAGAAAAAATTATAGCAATTTACATCATAATTGGGACACCTGGGTGACTCAGTCAGTTAAGCCTCTGCCTTCAGCTCAGGTCATGATCCTGGGGTGCTGGGATGGAGTCCCGTTTCAGGTTCTGTGCTCAGTGAGGAGTCTGCTTCTCCCTCCTCCCACTCACCCGCTTGTGCTCTTTCTCTCTCATAGATAAATAAAATCTTTAAAAATAAATTTTAAAAAAGTTACATCATAATCAAACTGCTTCAAACCACTGATAAATAGAAAATTTTAAAAACAGGCAGAAGGAGGAAAAGAGATGCAATACAGAACAAAGAAAATAATGACAGCCAACTTATAAGTAACAACACAGCTCAGAAGACAGGATAGCAACATCTTTAAAGAACTAAAAAGAAAAAACTCTCAACTTATAGTTCTATATCCAGTGAAATATCTTTAAAAATAAAGGCACTATATGGGGTGCCTGTGTGGCTCAGTCAGTTAAGCATCTGCCTTCAGCTCAGGTCAGGGTGCCAGGGTCCTGGAATTGAGCCCTGCATTGGTCTCCCTGTTCAGCAACGTAGTCTGCTTCCCCCTTTCCCTCCCCCAGCTCATGCTCTCTCTCATTCTCTCTCTTGCTCTCTCTCTCTCTCTCTCTCACTCGCTCACTCTCTCAAATAAATAATTCTTAAAAAATAAATAAAGGCAACATAGAAACTTTTGAGTCTTACAAAAGCTGAAAGATTTCATCATCCTTAGGCCCACACCATAAGAAATGTTAAAGGACATTCTTTGGGCAGAAGGAAAATGACATCATATAGAAATTTGGATCTATGTCAAGAATGAAGTGCTCTGAAAATGGGTAAATATAAATAAACCTTTTTTCTTATTATTTAAATATCTTTTAAAAATCGCTCACTGTTTAAATTTTAAAAATGTCTTATGGTATTTATAACATATATAGAAATAAAGTGTATGGTAGCAGTAGCACAAAGGCCAGAAGGGGAAAATTGAAAGTATATTCTTACAAGATTCTTATAATATATGTGAGGTGCTGTAATGTTACTTCAAGATAGACTGTGATAAATTAAATATATAAACTGTCTAAAGCAGCCACTTTATAAAAGCACAAAATGTTATAGAAAATATCCTGCCACATTACTGAATTGTTGTACGAGTTCTAGTAATTTAGGGGTGGAATCTTTTGGATTTTCCACATAAAGTATCATGTCATCTGTGAAGAGAGTTTGACTTCTTTGCTGATTTGAATACCTTTTATGTCTTTTTGTTGCCTGATTGCTGTTGCTAGGACTTGTAGTACTATGTTGAACAATAGTGGCAAGAGTGGGCATTCGTGCCATGTTCCCTATCTTAAGGGAAATGCTCTCAGCTTTTCTCCACTGAGCCTGATATTTGCTGTGGGCTTTTCATAGATGATTTTTTATGAAATTGAGGAATGTTCCCTCTATCCCTACACTCCAAAGAGTTTTAATCAGGAAAGGATGCTATATTTTGTCAAATGCTTTTACTGCATCAACTAAGAGGACCATATGGTTCTTCTCTCTCCTCTTATTAATGTGTTCTATTACACTGATTGATTTGAGAATGTTGAACCACCCTTGCGTCCCAGGGATAAATCCCACCTGATTGTAATGGATAATACTTTTAATGTACAGTTGGATCCCATTAGCTAGGATCTTGTTGAGAATTTTGGCATCCATATTCATCAGGGATATTGGTCTAAAATTCTCCTTTTTGATGAGGTCTTTGCCTGATTTGGGGATCAAAATTAAAGCACAGAAATCAGTTGCTTTCCTATACACTAACAATCTAATTATAGAAAGAGAAGTTAGGGAATCGATTCCATTTACAATAGCACTAAAAACCATAAGATACCTTGGAATAAACCTAACTAAAGGGGTGGAGGATCTATACTTTAAAAGCTACAGAACACTTATAAAAGAAATTGAAGAAGACACAAAAAGATGGAAAAACATTCCATGCTCATGCATCAGAAGAATAAACATTGTTAAAATGTCTATGCTGCCCAGAGCAATCTATACTTTCTATATCTTCTTTCTTTCTATACTTTCTATATACTTCTATACTTTCATCATCCTGATCAAAATATCAATGGCATTTTTCAAAGTGCTGGAACAAACGATCCTAAAATTTGTATGTAACTAGAAAAGACCCCAAATAGGCAAGGAAATATTGAAAAAGAAAAAAAGAAAGCTGGGGGGCATCGCATTGCCTGATTTCAAGTTATATTATAAAACTGTGATCATCAAGACAGCATGGTACTAGCACAACAGACACATAGATCAATGGAATGGAATACAGAGCCCAGATATGGACCTCAACTCTATGGTCAAATAATCTTTGACAAATCAGTTAAAAATATCCGATTGAAACAAGATGGTATCGGGAAGGAGAAAAACCATAAGAGACTCTTAATCTCACAAAACAAACTGAGGGTTACTGCGGGGTGGGAGGGTAGGGATAGGGTGGATGGGTTGTGGACATTGGGGAGGGTTTGTGCTATGGTGAGTTCTGTGAAGGGTGTAAGCCTGATGATTCACAGACCTGTACCCCTGGGGCAAATAATAAATAAATATATATATATATATATATATATATATATATATATATATATATATATATCCGATTGAAAAAAGACAGTGTCTTCAATAAATGGTGCTGGGCAAATTGGACAGCTATATACAGAAGAATGAAACTCAACCATTCTCTTACACCATACACAAAGAAAAACTCTAAATGGGTGAAAGACCTCAGTGTGAAACAGGAATCCATCAAAATCCTAGAGGAGAACATAGGCGATAATCTCTTTAACATTTGCCACAGCAACCTCTTTCAAGACACGTCTCCAAAGGCAAGGGAAAAAAAGTGAAATGAACTTTTGGGACTTCATCAAGATAAAAAGCTTCTTTTTTTTTTAATTTTATTTTTATTATTTGCCCAAGGGGTACAGGTCTGTGAATCATCAGGCTTACATCTTTCACAGCATTCACCAAAGCACAAACCCTCCCCAATGTCCATAACCCATCCACCCTATCCCTACCCTCCCACCCCCCAGTAACCCTCAGNGCTGCCCAGAGCAATCTATACTTTCTATATCTTCTTTCTTTCTATACTTTCTATATACTTCTATACTTTCATCATCCTGATCAAAATATCAATGGCATTTTTCAAAGTGCTGGAACAAACGATCCTAAAATTTGTATGTAACTAGAAAAGACCCCAAATAGGCAAGGAAATATTGAAAAAGAAAAAAAGAAAGCTGGGGGGCATCGCATTGCCTGATTTCAAGTTATATTATAAAACTGTGATCATCAAGACAGCATGGTACTAGCACAACAGACACATAGATCAATGGAATGGAATACAGAGCCCAGATATGGACCTCAACTCTATGGTCAAATAATCTTTGACAAATCAGTTAAAAATATCCGATTGAAACAAGATGGTATCGGGAAGGAGAAAAACCATAAGAGACTCTTAATCTCACAAAACAAACTGAGGGTTACTGCGGGGTGGGAGGGTAGGGATAGGGTGGATGGGTTATGGACATTGGGGAGGGTTTGTGCTTTGGTGA
>LNAC01000241.1:1708643-1735458 GCA_002007465.1 Ailurus styani | reverse complement strand
TATATATATATATATATATATATATATATATATATATATATATAGAGAGAGAGAGAGAGAGAGAGAGTAACTGTCACTTTACAGGCAATACAATGGCACTAAATTCATATCTTTCAATAGTTACCCTGAATGTAAATGGGCTAAATGCCCCAATCAAAAGACACAGGGTATCAGAATGGATTAAAAAAAAAAGACCCATCAATATGCTATCTGCAAGAAACTCATTTTAGACACAAAGACACCTCCAGACTTAAAGTGAGGGGGTGGAAAACAATTTATCATGCTAATGGACATCAAAAGAAAGCTGGGGTAATCCTTATATCAGATAAATTATATTTTAAGCCAAAGACTATAATAAGAGATGAGGAAGGACACTATATCATACTTGAAGGATCTGTCCAACATGAAGATCTAACAATTTTAAATATCTATGCCCCTAACATGGGAACAGCCAATTATATAAACCATAAACCAATTAATAACAAAATCAAAGAAACACATCAACAATAATACAATAACAGTAGGGGACTTTAACACCCCCCCTCACTGAAATGGACAGATCATCTAAGCAAAAGATCAACAAGGAAATAAAGGCTTTAAATGACACACTGGACCAGATGGACATGACAGATATATTTAGAACACTCCATCCCAAAGCAACAGAATACACATTCTTCTCTAGTGCACATGGAACATTCTCCAGAGTAGATCACATCCTGGCTCACAAATCGGGTCTCAACTGGTACCAAAAGATTGGGATCATTTCCTGCATATCTTCAGACCACAGTGCTTTGAAATTAGAACTCAACCACAAGAGGAAAGTTGGAAAGAACTCAAATCCATGGAGGCTAAAGAGCATCCTACTAGAGAATGAATGGGTCAACCAGGAAATTAAAGAACTTTAAAAAATTAATAGAGACAAATGAAAATGAAAACATAACTGTTCAAAATCTTTGGGACACAGCAAAGGTGGTCCTGAGAGGAAAGTATATAGCAATACAAGCCTTTCTCAAGAAACAAGAAAGGTCTCAAGTACACAACCTAACCCTACACCTAAAGGAGCTGGAAAGGGAACAGCAAAGAAAGCCTAAACCCAGCAGAAGAAGAGAAATAATAAAGATCAGAGCAGAAATCAATGAAATAGAAACCAAAATAACAGTAGAACAAATCAATGAAACTAGGAGCTGGTTATTTGAAAGAGGTAATAAGATTGATAAGCTCCTGGCCAGACTTATCAAAAAGAAAAGAGAAAGGACCCAGATAAATAAACTCATGAATGAAAGAGGAGAGATCACAACCAACACCAGAGAAATACAATTATAAAAACATTATGACCAACTATATGCCAGAAAATTAGACAATCTGGAAGAAATGGATCCATTCCTAGAGAGGTATAAACCACCAAAACTGAACCAGGAAGAAATAGAAAACCTGAATAGACCCATAAACAGTAAGGAAATTGAGTCGGTAATCAAACATCTCCCGAACAAGAGCCCAGGGCCGGATGGCTTCCCAGGGGAATTCTACCAAACATTTAAGGAAGAAGTAATACCTATTCTCCTGAAACTGTTCCAAAAAATAGAAATGGAAGGAAAACTCCCAAACTCATTTTATAAGGCCAGCATTACTGTGATCCCCAAACCAGACAAAGACTCCATCAAAAGGGAGAATTACAGACCAAAATCCCTGATGAACATGGATGCAAAAATTCTCACCAAAATACTAGCCAATAGGATCCAACAGCACATTAAATGGATTATTCACCATGACCAAGTAGGATTTATTCCTGGCCTGCAAGTTTGGTTCAACATCTGTAAATCAATCAATGTGATACATTACATTAATAAAAGAAGGAACAAGAACCATATGATCCTCTCAATAGATGCTGAAAAAGCATTTGACAAAGTACAGCATCCTTTCCTCATCAAAACTCTTCACAGTGTAGGCATAGAGGGTACATACCTCAATATCATAAAAGCCACCTATGAAAAACCCACAGCAAATATCATTCTCAATGAGAAAAAACTGAGAACTTTTCCCCTAAGGTCAGGAACACAGCAGGACTGTACATTCTCACTACTGCTATTCAACATAGTACTAAAAGTCCTAGCCTCAGCAATCAGACAACAAAAAGAAATAAAATCTGAATCAGTAAAGAAGTCAAACTATCACTCTTTGCAGATGATATGATACTTTATGTGGAAAACCCAAAAGACTCCATTCCAAAACTGCTAGAACTCATACAGGAATTCAGTAAAGTGTCAGGATATAAAATCAATGCCCAGAAATCAGTTGCATTTCTCTACACCAACAGCAAGACAGAAGAAATAGAAATTAAAGAGTCAATCCCATTTACAATTGCACCCAAAACCATAAGATACCTAGGAATAAACCTAACCAAAGAAGCAAAGAATCTGTACTCAGAAAACTATAAAGTACTCATGAAAGAAATTGAGGAAGACACAAAAAAAATGGAAAAACTTTCCATGCTCATAGATTGAAAGAACAAATATTGTGAAAATGTCTATGCTACCTAAAACAATTTATACATTTAATGCAACCTCTGTCAAAATACCAACAATTTTTTTCAAAGAAATGGAACAAACAATCCTAAAATTTATATGGAACCAGAAAAGACCCCAAGTAGCCAGAGGAATGTTGAAAAAGAAAACCAAAATTGGCACCATCACAATTCCAGACTTCAAGCTCTATTACAAAGCTGTAATCATCAATATGTATGGTGCTGGCACAAAAACAGACATATAGATCAGTGGAACAGAATAGAGAGCCCAGAAACGGACCCTCAACTCTATGGTCAACTAATCTTTGACAAAGCAGGAAAGAATGTCCAATGGGAAAAAGACAGTCTCTTCAACAAATGGTGTTGGGAAAATTGGACAGCCACGTGCAGAAGAATGAAACTTGACCATTTCTTACACCACACCACACACAAAAACAGACTCAAAATGGATGAAAGACCTCAATGTGAAGCAGGAATCCATCAAAATTCTTGAGGAGAACACAGGCAGCAACCTCTTCGACCTCAGCTGCAGCAACTTCTTCCTAGAAACATCGTCAAGGTGAGGGAAGCAACTGTAGAAGTGAACTATTGGGACTTCATCAAGATCAAAAGCTTCTGCACAGCAAAGGAAACAGTCAACAAAACCAAAAGAAAACCAACAGAATGGGAGAAGATACTTGCAAATGACATATCAGATAAAAGGTTAGTATCCAAAATCCATAAAAACCTTATCAAACCCAAAGAACAAATAATTTATTCCAGAAATGGGCAGAAGACAAGAACAGACATTTTTGCAAAGAAAACATCCAAATGGCCAACAGACACGTGAAAAGTGCTCAACATCACTCGGCATCAGGGAAATGCAAATCAAAACCACAATGAGATATCACCTCACACCAGTCAGAATAGCTAAAATTAGTAAGTCAGGAAATGACAGATGTTGGTGAGGATGCGGATAAAGGGGAACACTGTTGGTGGGAATGCAAGCTGGTGCAGCCACTCTGGAAAACAGTATGGAGATTCCTCAAAAAGTTGAAAATAGAACTACCCTATGACCCAGCAATCACACTACTGGGTATTAAGTAAGTAAAGATACAAATGTAGGGATCCGTGGGGGCACGTGCACCTGAATGTTTACAGCAGCAATGTCCACAATAGCCAAACTATGGAAGAACCTATATGTCCATAAATAGATGAATGGATCAAGAAGATGTGGTATATATTTACAATGGGATACTATGCAGCCATCAAAAAACCTGAAATCTTGCCATTTGCAATGACATGGATGGGACTAGAGGGTATTATGCTAAGGCAAAATAAGTCAATCAGAGAAAGACAATTATCATATGATCTCTCTGATATGAAAAATCTGAAAGGCAGAGCAGGGGGGCCATGGGGGTAAGGGAGGGGGAAAAAATGAAACAAGATGGGACTGGGGAGGGAGACAAACCATAAGAGACTCTTAATCTCAGGAAATAAACTAAGGGTTGCTGGAGGGGAGGGGGGTGGGAGGAATGGGGTGGCTGGGTTATGGACATTGGGGAGGGTATGTGCTATGGTGAGTGCTGTGAACTGTGTAAGACTGAGGATTCACAGCCCTGTATCCCTGAAGCAAATAATACCTTTTATGTTTATTTAAAAGGGGGGGAAATGTGATCTATACATAAAATGGAATATTATTCAGTCTTAAAAAGAAAGGAAATGCTGACAGTTACTAAAATATGGATGAACTTGAGGACTTTATGTTAAATGAAAGAAACCAGTCACAAAAAGAAACCTTTGTATAGTAAAGGAAACCATCAACAAAATGAAAAGGCAACAGGGGCACCTGGGTGGCTCAGTGGGTTAAAGCCTCTGCCTTCAGCTTGGGTCATGATCTCAGGGTCCTGGGATCAAGTCCTGCATGGGGTTCCCTGCTCAGCGGGGAGCCTGCTTCCTCCTCTCTCTCTCTGCCTGCCTCTCTGCCTACTTGTGATCTCTCTCTCTCTGTGTCAAATAAATAAAAAATTTTTTAAAAAAAGGCAACAAATGGGAGACTGTATTTACAAATGATATAGACAATAGTGAGTTAATATCCAAACTATATACTATATGTATGTATATATACTATCTATATTGAATGGTACTTAGAGTAGTCAAAATCATAGAGACGGAATGTAGAATGGTGGTTGTCAGGGTTTGGAGGGGGAAAAGAATATAGTGAGTTATTGTGTAGTGGGTACAGAGTCAGTTTTGCAAGATGAAAGAGTTCCAGAGATGAATGGTAATGATGTTTGCACAATAATGTGAATGTACTTAATACTACTGAGCTGTACACTTAAAAATGTTGATAGTAAGTTTTACGTTATGTGCTACTGGGTTTAATATGGCACATAAGCATTTAGTTGTCTAAGTTAACACCTTACTATAAACTCACTCATCATGTCTCTTCATTCCTGAAAGGAGGAAGAAAGTACATTTTAATAATGGTAAGAAAGACAACGCTACAGTAATCAAAACAGTATGGTACTGCCACAAATAGACACATAGATCAATGGAACAGAACAGAGGGCCCAGATAAAAAACCATGCTTATATGGTCAATTAATCTACAACAGAGGAAGTAAGAATATACGAGAAAAAGATAGTCCCTTCAAGAAATGGTGCTGGGAAAACTGATCAGCTACATGCAAAATAATGAAACTGGACCACTTTCTTGCATCACACACAAAAATAAACTCAAAATGGATTAAAGACCTAAATATGAGACCTGAAATTATAAAGCTCCTAGAATAAAAAAATAAATAGTACCTTTGATATCAACCTTAGCAACATTTTACTAGATATGTCTTTTCAGGCAAAGGAAACAAAAGCAAAAATAAACTATTGGGATCACACCAAAATAAAAAAACATCTTTGTATAGTAAAGGAAACCATCAACAAAATGAAAAGGCAACAAATGGGAGATTATATTTACAAATGATATAGACAATAAGGAGTTAATATCCAAACTACATAAAGAACTTGTACAACTCAACACCAAAACAAAATTTAAAAAAATAGTCCAATTTAGAAATGGGCAGAGGACCTGAACAGACATTTTTCTAAAGAAGACATCCAGATGGCAAATAGCCACAGGAAAAGATGTTCAACATCATTAATCATTAGGGCAATGCAAATCAAAACCACAATGAGGTACCACCTTACACCTGTCGGAATGGTTAGTATTAAAAAGACAAGAAATAACAAGTATGGTTGAGGATGTGGAGGAAAGAGAACCCTCACGCACTGTTGGTGGGAATGTAAATTGGAACAAGTACTGTGGAAAACAGCATGGAAGCTTCTCAAAAAATTAAAAATAGAAATATGAAATGATCTAGATAGCCATTGGAGACAATGTGGATGGACCAGAGGGCATCATGCTATGTAAAATAAGTCAGATAGAGAAAGGCAAATACTATGTGATTTCACTTATATGTGGATTAAAAAAAAATAAGTGAACAAATAAACAAATGAAAAAGCAGAAACAGACTCATAAACACAGAAAACAAACTGATAGTTGCCAGAGGGGAGGTGACTGGGGGAATAGACAAAATGAGTGAAGGAGAGTGGGAAGTAGAGGCTTCCAGTTATGGAATGAATAAGTTATGGGGATGAAAGTTACAGCAGAATTAATATAGTCAATGGTGTTGTAATAGCATTGTATGATGACATATGCTAACTACACTTGTGAGTGTAGTATGATGTATAGACTTCTTGAATTACTGCGTTGTATATCAACTATACTTCAATTTTAAAAAAGAACAAGAGAAAAATTGAGAAAAAGCAGGACAAAATGTCACCCGCATTACTAATAAAGTTGAAGCAGGGAAAAGAAACAATGATAGGAAAGAGGAAGAGGACAAAGTGGAGAGACCATTTGCCCAAGGAACACCTATGGGTCCTGGAGCCTGGGAAAGGTAGTATCTAGAAGCAAAGCAATGCCATGTGCTGAAGTAGGAAGGCCCAGAGTCTAACTGACATTCCCCCCCCCAGTGTTCTGAGTTCTAAACTTTTATCCCCAAATTTTGCATCCCCTTCATACCTATAAGGCCCTGCAACCTCTCCAACCCCCTTCTGCTATTTAGTCTCTGTCAGCCTGGACTTCATTCTACTGCTTGTACAGCCAAAATTGCCCCCACTTAGGAACTTTGCACCACCTGCTTTGTCCATATATTTGAATGATTCCCTCATTCACCTCATTTAAGTCTTTTTTCAAATCTCACTTTTGCAGAGTGGCCTCTCCAGGTTACCCTATCTGCAAACACCCCACCCCCATCACATTCTATTCCCTTACCTGCTTTATTTTTTTCAGAACTTTTATTGGTGCCTAATAATAGTTTGGATATTTGTTTATGTCTGTCTTCCCCATGTAATGAAAGCTCTATAAATACAGGCACCATCAGGTGCTACTGCAAACCCAGTTTATAGAATTGTGCCTGACACCGAGTGAGTGTTCAATAAATATTTGTTGAAGGCATGAATGAATAAGTAAGTAAATTAGTGAATGATTCCCTTGACAAAGTGTCTGGGGGAGCTATCCAAAGAAAAGGGCTGAATAGCCATGCTGGAGAGTTGAAAGTCAGTTCTGGAGGCCCACACTCATCCTACATCAGACAGCTCCATCCCAGGGAGCCCCCAGGGCACATTTTGCCACCTGTCCATGCTTGACTCTGGCCCCACTCTGGGCTGGCTCTCAGATGTTCCCCCACATGAATGTCCTGTTCTGCCCTGCTTTATCTCAAAGGAGGTCGAGCACTCCAGAGCCCAGGAAAACTGGGTTAGCTGTAACCAAACACTTTGTTCATGAGGCCCAAGCAGAAGCTGATGCTACCAGAGTCCTTACAGATAGAGTCCAAATTTGTTACCAAGAGTTACAGTTCTCTACTCTCTGCCATGATCTGAGCCCTGTCTGTTCCTCGGATTCCTCCTCAAGTGCTGCTCCAGTCCTACTGCCCTTCTCTGTGTACCCTGATGCATTGTGCCCAGGCCTCCTGGCCTTGGTACCTGCTATTCCTCTGCCTAGAATTACCAGCTCCTCCCTGTCTACTGCCACATACCTGCCCAACCCACACCTGGACAAGTCCAGTAAGTCTTCAAGGAGAGTCACATATCATTCCCTGTAACAACTCTTCTTTGATCACCTTACCCACCACATAAACTACGCCCCCAATGAAATTGGTCACAGAACATGCAATCTGCTTGTCAGAGCAAGATAAATTTCCACAGAATGATAGGTCCTCAATGCTTCACAAGATTTCTTTTAAGGACAGCTTTTTAAGCTAATCAGAGGGTCCCAAGATCTCTTATTCAGAGTCATGGGATTGGAGCACCTGGGTGGTTCTGTCAGTTAAGCATCTGTCTTTGGCTTGGGTCTTGAACTTGTCTTGAGATTGAGCCTCCCGGTAAGCTCCCCACTCAGCAGAGAGTCTGCTTCTCCCTCTCCCTTTCCCTCTGTCCCTCCCCCCACTCACGGTCTCTCTGACTCTCTCTCTCCCACAAAAATAAATAAAATTTTTAAAAAAAAGAATCATGGGATTTCCCCCTCCATGAATGCCATAGTCCCTTCCCCTGGTGAATGTCATGAAATTCCACTTCTGCACAACACCAAGACAAGTGAGGGGAAGGCTTAGCTTTCATCCCTGTGCTAAGAAATGTGAAGGAACAGAGGGAATTGAAGCATACAGCCTTCAGGGGCATGACTTTGCTTCTCTTTTTCCTGTGTTGCAGTTCTTAGCAAATGGTGAAATCTTATTTTAAATTACAAGTCTTGTCCTTTTTACCCTGACAGCACCCTTCCTTTTTTTTCTTTTAAAGATTTTATTCATTTATTTGTCAGAGAGACAGAGAAAGAGAGAGAGAGAGAGCACATGCAGGGGGAGCAACAGGCAGAGGGAGAAGCAGGATCCTCACTGAGCAGGGAGCCCAATGCAGGACTTGATCCCAGGATCCTGGGATCATGACCTGATCCAAAGTCAGATGCTTTAACTGACTGAGCCATCCAGGTGCCCCAACAGCACCCTTCTGTAGATGCTCCCTTGGCACCCCTCCTTCAGTCTTCACAATACCCTCGTAATGGCTGGTATCTTGTCTGACTCCCGTGATAAAGCATAAACTCCTCAAAAGCATTGACTGTTTCTTACTTGGTTGCATCCCCAGGACTTATTCTAATGCATGACATGGGGCTGGCACATAGTTTATTCTCAGTAAATGCTTTCTGAAAGAGTGACGAATTAAATGGGTAAATGGATGGATGGGTGGACAAATGTCCCAGTAGAGGAGACCAAGTCTCAGAGTTTAAGTGGCTTCCCCCCAGGTCCCTAATATCAGCAAATGACACAAGTCAGGGTTTCCATGCTATCAGAGTTGGCTGTAGGCAGGATTTCCAAATCCAGTTTCCCTTTCCATTGCCTAGGCATCTTCCCAGATGAATGGAGCCCAAATGTGACCTCAAACCCCTTTGGACTTAACTTTGAAATGCAAACCAGGCTGCTTTTCACTCAAAACAGGTGAGCATGTACAATCAGCACTCACAAACAAAACAAGAGCTACAAGAGCTACCATGGTAACTAGGTACTACACTAAGTGTACTTGCACTATTTTCACTTGACCTTTACAGCAATTGAAGAAAGAATATATATAACTCTTATTTCAAGGTCATTGTGTTAGAAATTGAAAGAACATGGAATCAAGCCTGGAGGAATCTTCCTCCCAAATTTTAACACAGACTTAGGAGATGTGGTGTTGTCCTAAGGTCAAGATCTTCAGCTATAGGGCCAACAATGACAACCCCTGCCCAAAATATTTTCCATTCAAAGTCATCCCACTTAGGGCCATGTTTGGATTCAAAAGCTCTTATTTCTGGTGCTAGCTTGCCACTAACTCACTGTGCATCCTTCAGTCAGCCTTTACCCTCCCTGGCCTTGGATTCTCTTCTATAGAAAGAGAAGGGACTAGATACAATATAGTGGAGCCCAAGGATTGAAAAGGCATGTCCAAGTGGACCAAGCTGTGGACATGGACCAGTGGAGTGGGTGATGACACCGACCATGGGTAAGCAAGGGACTATGGCAGAGAGAGGATGCATACTTTCTCTAAGAGTGGCCAGTGTCCCATGACATTACTTTCTGATCACAAATATCCTGATTTTTAAATGTTGGCCTCTATGAGGCCAAATGAAACAAACTATGAGTAGGTTTGGTTCATGTCTTCCCATTATCTTTCACTGTTGTGTTCACAACTAGAGAGCTGAGGCCTAGAAAAAGGAGAAGATCAGTGAAAGACAAAGACAGACCAAATAGGTACACAATCCTGAGAAACCAACCATGAGGGAAACCAGAGCTTCGGTTGATCAGAATAACCAAAATACAGAAGATGGAACCTGCCATAACCAAGGGCAATGAATGGTATTTAAGGGATCCTAGGATAGAATAGAAGTTGGCCATTCTAATTTAGCCATGTAAGTCTCAGTGGGTACAGAGAGAGTGAACTTCTCTCAAAGAAAGCTATGAGTGTTTAGATACATGTACCACGTGTGCAGGTTCAGTGTAGAGCAGTGGTTCCCAAACATGAGTGGGCATCAGAATCACCTGAAGAATAGACTGCAGGACCCACCCTTAGAGTCTCTGATTCGGTAGGTCTGAGGTAGGGTTGAGAATTTGTAATTCTAACAAGTTCCCTGATAATACTGGTTTGGTTGGTCCAGGGACCACATTGGTAATCAGTGGGAATTTGGGTTCTGGTATATGACTATTTATGTTTGGAACCAGGGACCACCACAGCTACATGACCCTGGGAAATTTATTAAGCTTTTCTGTGTCTCAGTTCCTTCCTCTGTAAATTGAGATTTAAATTCAATAGTCCATGTAAAGAGTTTTGAAGTGTGCTTAGCACGTAGTAAGTACTCAATGAATGCCATCAAGAATTTCTGTTGTAAAAGTAGTTCAGTAGAAGCTACAGTGGCAGTACATCAGGACTGGTGACACAGGAGTCCCATGCTGACCTCTAGCTGTAAGGAGGCAAGAGGAGAGAAGTTACTGGAACCCAGAGATGATGATGGCTCTATGGAGAGGTCTACATGAAAGCTTCAGTTCTCAGAAAGAGTAGGTAGTGACCCCATAGGGAAGGAGCTGGAAGAATAACTACTCTGACTTCACTCCCCAACCTTCTCTGACCTGCTGATGCTCCCCTCTAGTGGAACTGTACCAGCCAGAGGCCTGGGGTAGCTGGGAAAGGGAACCTATTGACACAGTCCATTATAATTCAGTCTTCCAGAGCACAAGTCAGGGTGAAAATGATGAGAGCAAACTGGAGGAACAAATGTAAGATACCAGCACACTTAGAAAAAAGCCTCTAGACATTTTTTCTACACCCGATCTTGAAGCAGGTTGACCCATAATCCAACTCATATTGGTGACCTCCAGTGAAAGAGCTGATGGATTCAGTCCACATCCTGCAGCCTAAAATGCAAGCCACACCCCAACATCAATCTCATCACTGGCATTCCTGGCAAAGTGAGTCAGAGGATCCTGGTTTGAGACCTAGCCCGGATTCTGACACTGAGTTAACTAGACACCAAGCATGGAGAAAACTGACCTCTTTGGCTTTCTGAAGGGGATAAGAGACCACCTTGCAATAAGCAGAAAAGACAAGATGAAATTAGCAGATACTGGAAAATAAACACAGTAACCTGACGCATAGCACCATCAGTGCCTAGAGCATGGCTCTGACCCTGAACCCACTCTCTGACCTTGACAAAGCACCTCTCCTCAGAGCCTCCCCATCTGAAAGAGTCACTCTCACTCCCACCCTCTTCTTCCACCTGGCTCCTCCTTATCCTTCAGATGTGGGGCCTGGAAAAGAATTCCAAGATGTGCTAAGTCACCCTAGGCTCTTTGGAGGAAAACACTAGAGCAATGCTTGATATAATAGTGATTATTCATTATCTGAAATTGGGCAGAATGAACTGCAAAACAATATACTGTAGGGAATGGATCTGCTGAAGCGATGGACTGAATTAACATAGTTGCTACTAAATATTTTCCTAAGACTGGTAATTTTTTGTGCTTTCTTTATTCATATCCTGGTTCTCATCTCCAGAACCCTTGAGAGGGACTGAGGCGATGCACTTTCCTGACCCTGATGGGGAAGTGACCTGGAAAAGGCAAGTAGCCAGCTCTCCAAAAAGATCCAGGCACAACAAAGTATAGAAGATGTCACAGAAAGTTTACCATGGATAGAGAAGATATTATGTACAAGTATAGAGCACAATTGTAATCACTAAAACCTGTAGTTGGAAAAGTTGAATTAACAGATAGAAACCTGAAAGAGACCTCAGTGAGTCATGAAGTCCCCTGGCTTCAGAAAAGATGTTATTAACTCAGCCCAAATAGCCTAAGGGACTTATTAGGGTCACCCAGCCAGCTACTCAAACTAAACGTAAAATCCCTACTCAAGTTGAAATACAAGGGAAACTTAGATAGGAATTACCTGTTAAATAGGCACAAACTAGATTTGGTTTATGAGTCAGAGCTCTGACAAAAGCCTTCCAGAATCCCCGGAATAAAGCCCATTCTGTCACAAGGAAAAGAAGAAGAAAGAGGACATGGAAGCTCACATTAGAACTCTCAGAGAGAATTCGGTGATGCTGGGGGTGTTGAACAATGTTTCATGGAAGGAATTACCTGGTTACTTCCTTATGGCTTCAACCACTTCTCCAGGGTCACACTATAATAATCTTTGTTCTTCGCCCTCCCAAAAGATAATGTTGCATGGTAAATGTAGAGCAACTGAGAACCTCAAACTCCCTGATTCTTTATTTTGCAGTACTCTCAGGATCAAGGACAACCTCAGAAAAGACCTGTCCCATAGCAAGCAAGTTGCAGAGCCTGGGGTATCACCAGGTCTCCCAAATCCCTTAGACCTCATCCTGAAATTATTTAATACCCAGCCTTCACCACCAATGCCAAATGAGACAAAGAATCCCTGATGTTAACTCACAAAGGCAACCAGCTGCAGAACAATCACCCTGCCTTGCTCCTCTGAGTAGGCAATCTCTACCCATAACTCATTTACTCACTCACTCACTCACTCATTCATTCATTCATTCATTCATTCATTCATTCATTTAACGAACATCCACTGAGTCCTTCCATAGCCTAGGCTTTGTGCTTTGGTGTAGCCAAAGGACTGGCAAGGAGCAAGAGCAGAAGCTGGGAAGAAGGAAGTCAGTTACAGTGGCTCAGATAAGACACAATGAGGGTCTGATCTAAGGCAGGAGGGATAAGGAAAAACAGATGTTAACAAAGTAGAATTAAAAGTAGAATTAAAAGGGTTTTGTTATACATTATCTGGGATTGGGGTAGGGAGGTGAGAATAAGAGAAGTCTCTAGTATGATTCCCAATTTCTAACTAGAATGAAGGAGAGAAGGGCAATGCCCTTCATGAAGACAGGCATACAAGGGGAGGCACAGATGAGCAAGTTCAGAGGAAACTTAAGGAGCTCAGTTTGGGTCATGTTGAAATTGAAGTGCCTGAAGAACACTGAGGAAGAGAAATCCAGCCAGGGTCTGGACATCACAAGACATGGAAGAGGATGAGAATATTCAGGGACAGTAAGCTAGAGATAGCATCACTAAGAGGTGAAAGGAAAAAGAATCCACATGAGAGACTGAGAGAGAAATAAGAGATGTGGGAGAGGCAGGAGAAATTACAGCTTTAGACACCAAAGAGGAGAGGTTATCAAGAAAAACACAAGGACCAACAGTGTCTAAGGTCATAGACTGGTCATGTGCAATGAGAATCCCTAACAGTGGGTTAAAGGGGAGGGGTCTCCAAGATTGGTGGTGAGGTCATGTCAGAGAAAGGTAACATAAGATCAGACCTTCCCCAGGCCCCCAGTATGAAGCTCAGATTCTGACACCAGCCACGGTACCCAAAGGAGTACATCCTGGCTTGGGCCTGTATCTGGGAGATAAGCCAGGTCCCAGCACTTTAGAAATGACGGCCTTGCACTGTACAATGGGGAAGACAAAGAAGTATGGCTTCAAGAAATTTGAACCTCAAATCTTCACCTTCTTTTCCTTTAGCCCTGCACACATTAATAACAGGCTAGACCTGTGACACCAAGTAAGGTTATGCATCAGTTGCCTGGTTGAGTGGGTATTAAAGGAGCTGCTGCCAGAGACTGGATTCTCTCTAACACCCAGGCCCACAGAGCCCAGAACCAAGAAGTTGAGGCTGTCTCCCCCTGCCACCTGAATGGTAAGCCCTTCATAGTCTCTCCTGCCTGAAAAAGAAAGAGCCATTGCTCTTAGAAGCCTAGAAGCGCATGCCTGGGAAATGAGAGAGAACAGAGCAGACTGAGCCAGCAGGTGGGAAAAAAAATGAAGGCAGAGATTTCTGAAGGAAGATTCACTCTTTCCCAGATAAATAGTTGCCTGAAAGCTGCCTTTCCCTTACACCTTTTTTTTCAAATCAGGACCCTAAAAGAGGTCTGCTCCTCACCAAACCAAAGTCCAGATTGACAGCATCTTTTTGCTTTTCCCCAAACCTCCACTTTCTATGCCATTTGCCACCGAGGGGGAAAACATCTCCCATTTTGCACAGCACGAATTTAGCACACGTGGGCATGTCTGGAAGGGGAAGCCATGTGGAGGATGGCGATGAGCTTGTCTCCAACTCCACTGACAACTCAATAAGGGGAAATTGGCATAACGCTGCACTGGGAGGCACTTGAGATAGCAAGTGAATCACAACAAAGTTTGAGTCTTGCACAATACCTCCTCCCTTTCCCAAATGGCCTTATTCCCTTTGTCTCATTTAGTTCAAAGGCACCCCTATCAAGTAGGATAGATTAGGATCAACTCATCCATTTTTCATTTGGTAGCTGAGAGTCGTAGAAGGCAAATGACAAAAGAGTCAGGATCATGGGTTCTGCCTGTTCGTTCTCAACTCTTTCTATACTACCTACTGTGAGCTGAAGGCCTAAAGAACTGGAGCAAATATTCAAGGCAAGTTGAGGCAGTTCCTCCTTAGTCTTAGGACAGGGCCTGATTGTCTTGACTAGATCAAGTGGAGTACACTCCGGGGTGGGGGGGGGGCACGGAATTCAAGAGCTCTGAGACTGTGGATCTTTGATGCTGGAGCAGAGCTGGAAGAAGAAAAGGAAGTGGGTGCAGACTTGGCAGAGCTTCAGTGAAGCCTCCAAGAAAAGTCACCAGATCTGACCTTGTGGACAAAGTCCTAGGACCCTGCAGTACTGGCAGCCCAAGCCATTGATGTGGTTTTCTCTGCATCTTGGAATATGGAGCATCTTGTTTTTAACCTTATAAACAGAGGAATGGTGCTAGAAAAGTGCTAGAACAATGGAGCCCTGAAAAAAGAAGTCTGGGCGAAGCTGGGGGCAGGAGTTACGTCCACTCTACAGAGCAGCTGGGCCCCAGAGGTGGAGCCTACAGTTAGGAGCCAGAGCCTCAGGGCAGTTCAGATTCCCTTATCTGAGGACATAACCCACTAGGTCTCCTGTTCACATCAGCCTGTGAGGCTGGGAATATATATATTGTCTGATCTAAACCCCCAAACTCTTCTGTCTCAAACAAGATTTTCAGGGGGGCCTCCATGGTCTCTCTGCTGCATCTTGCCACTGGAAAAATACAGGGAATTCCCAATAGCCCAGGCAAAACCTTGACCCCCACCCTTTCCGGAACTTACACCTTGCCTGTTCAGAGGAATAGTAAACTTATACCTTTGATTGTTCAAAAATCTCCTCTAAGCCAGTTTGCCTTGACTATAAACCTTCCCACAATTTTAGCTTTGTCCATCAGCAACTCTTTCTACACTACTGCGACCTCTAAGTGGGAAAGCTTAAGGACAACATGCTTTGGGTCAGGAAGATTTCTTGTTATAGTGGGATCCTATGTGGCATGGTTGAGCCCAGAGTGTTAGGAAGGGACAAATAGATACTTACTGAAACACTAGCATCTATAGAACACTTTCCATACAGGAGAGGTGTATATAGCAATGATCATTCATTGAACAAATGGTTTTAAACCTCTAATAGGTACTAGACACTGGAGTGGGTGCTGGGATTCAATGATGAACAGCAAGGAGTCCCCACTCTCACAAAATTTATGGTGGACTTAGAGACAAGGAAATCAGCAAGTACAGTGTGATATGTGCCATGACAAGGAATGCACAGGTACTATGGGATCACATGGGTAGAAGAACCAAGCTAGACTTGGATAAGGGGATAGTATCAGGGACAGCTTCCAGGAAGTGGTGCTATCTAAGCAGAGGCTTGAAGGAAGAGTAGTAGGCACCCAGGAAATAGAGGGAAGCAGTTGAGCATAGCTGGAGTAGGCAGAAAGGACTTATAAGACATGAAGGAAAGAAAGGTGGAAAGGCTCTCAGGGGCATGACTGTGTAGAGCTTTATGAGCTATGCTAAGGAGGGGACATTTCTCCTAAAAATAAGGGAAAAGTCACTGAAGGGGATTAAAGAGGTGAGAAGTATAATCAGATTTCCACATTAGAATGCACATTCATGCTAAGAGAATAAACCTAAGCAAGGAAAGGGAGGACATGGGTACAGTGTCCAAGAGGTCATTGCAGAGATCCAGGCAAGAGATGGGGGGCTATGAACTGGGATTACAAAAGTGGGACCAGAAACAGGAGGACAAGTTCAGGACAAAGAGACAAACCCATGGGATGAAGAATCATCTCTCATCGTGGAAAAAGGAAGATAGGAGAGTCAAGACTTATGATTGGTGAATTAATACTAAGAGGATGAAGATCAGCAGGAGGAGAGGCAGGTTGGTGGGAAGGAATGCTATCCCACAGGAGAGCCTGTGAGACATCTGAGTGGAGATGTCCCTCAGGCAGTCAGCTATACGAGTCCAATCTCAGAGGAGAGATCTGGACTGCAGCTTGGAGTCTGGGAATCATCGGCATATAAACTAGTAATGAAGCCAAGAGAGGGGATAAGATGGCCTGAGTGGGTAGTAAGAAAGGAAGGTGACTCAGAACCCAGCCCAGAGGGAAACCACAGCACCCGGCTGCATAGTCAATGTTACCCATCAGCAGAGTCAGGGCTGCATAACCTTCCTGACCCTGCAATTCAGATCTGTCTCTATAAGACTCTCCCTCAGATTCCCACACTCAACCTCACCCCAGCATGCATCCCACATACGACACACTCCCCCGGTTGGCTCATCAGCCCCTGGGTCAGGCTCAGAAGCTCCAGGCTGGTAATTAAATGTGTACCTTATGTATCTCCTACTACAAATTGCAAACCACACAGGATAAGTATGTAAGTGTGCGAGCATGGGCTCGTGCATGATGGACCTCCAGACTTAGGTGTACGCAAACATCCCTGCATAAAGACGCCCACACACCCTCCAGTCTGGATTAGGTCATTTATAGCCACTCAAACTGAACATGAGAAGTGACTGTTTCCATTTTGAACTACAGACTTTCCCCTAAAAACAAAACAAACCTGCGCAAATAAACAGTTACAACAGGAGGAGGGAAAAAAGAAAACATTTGTTGAGATTCTTTATGTCTTATTCCATGATCAAATTTAATCTTCATGACTATCCTGTAAAATGGGTTTTATAGCCTCAAAGGGATGAAGATGAGACTCGAGTCTGACTCCAAAACACTCCCCTGTCCCAGCCTGGAACAACTTTAATTCTGGAGAAGGGGGAGTAGAAAGAGATTCTAAGAAAAAGAAGCTGGTGTTGTGTATGTGTGATATGCAGGCTTGTTACCTTTATTCATTCAATAAATATTCATCATTATCCTACTATGTACCTGGAGGCAAGAGTTGACCAAATGCACCTAAGTAGAGAGCATTCCTAGATTAGGATCCTGTCTACAGTTCTGATGGGCTGTAATCATTTTTATGGGACTTTCTGATGGAACCTCCTCAGAGAGCAGCTGTCATAACTGCTTGTCAGGAACAGATGAAGTCCTTGAATTTAAGGCATCTATGGGAATTGTAGCCTTTCATTTTGCAGCAGGCCCAGGCTTCAAAGACCACAACTGTACTTTACTTCGGCTAACAAGAGATTACCTTTCACAATAGAGCTACAAATAGGGCCCTAATTGATGAATTTGCTAATGGCCCTTCCCTTTATCATGGCATTAGCCCAGTTCTGTTTTAGCTGAACCTTCCCTGGGTCAGGCCTCACACGCAGTGAACAAATTCTACCAGATTTACGGCAAAGAGGACAGGGAGTTTAACTCAATCGTTAGACATCTGATTTGTCACTTGAGCCTGGGCAAGATCTCTGTCCTCTCTTTTCCGTTCTCCTGTGCCTCAGTTTCTCTCAGGAGGAGCACGGAGGAAAGTTGTTGATCAGTCCAGTAGTCAAGAAGGAATTGCTCTCTTTCTAGCAGCAAGACTAACAAAGGGCACAGAAAAGTCTGAGATTTGGGGCCTTCCCGAAGAAGGTCTGCAACCAAGCATGACTGAAACTCTCCCATCTCCCATTTCTCTCACACCCGTAGGTACTCAGTGAGGTTTTTCCATCTCATTCTTTAAATGTTGCCAAACACCCGCTTCCGAGAGCTGGGTCGGCCAGCCTGTGGGTCACAGAGAACCCCGTCCCTCCTGTGACTGAAGCACTTCACATGCAGGCTAGTGGCCCCTGGGCCCCTTGGGGGGCTAAAGAGCCTTGTCTTCAGCTGTCTTCATGGCTCCTGCTGAATTGGTGATCCAGTGATTGAATAATTTGAATCAAAGATGCCCTTCCTTGACTGTTCTGCTCCAGCTCTTCCAAAACTGGCTCCATGGCATCAGTTGTAAAAGCCCTTTATTCATCCACTCCTCCTTTTGGAACAGCACTGCATAAGTCCAGATTACATACAGATAACAGCTTATCTTTCTTGAACATTTACCATGTGCCAGGAGTGTGCTTTGTGTGAAATAATTCATTCAATCCCTATAATAACTCAATGGGATAAAGTGCTATTACCATATCACAGATGATGAAGCCAAGGCACAGATGATGGTGGTAACTTACGCAGGCTGGTAAGTTGAGATCCGACCCCGGGCATGCCAGTCTCAGGGGCTGCACACTTAAGTTCACACAAGGCAAGGCAAGAAGTTAGCACCCCACATGGTTTAACTGTTTGGAAGGTACCAAGAAAATCCTTATCCCTCCTGCCCTCCAGAATTGCCCCTCAAATAAGCTAGTAATGGCTCACAATTCTACAACTGAAATAATTCCTTTGGCAATGACAAAGCAAACCTCCCAGGAGGTTGAGGTGATCTAATACATGGAGCCTGCTGCAGAATGAGGGGCTCCAATTCACCATAGGTCTTTTCTGGAATACGTATAGAAGTGCATCAGTTCCTTCTCAAATCCCCCGAAGCTTTCAGCAAGTGGGAGCTGGTGAGGGGCAAAGATGAGAATAAGCTCAAAGCTGGGGATGTGGATAAAAACAGGAGAGAGGCCCAAGTCAACAGCAAAGCATATTCTAGTTCCGAGAATATCCCACTTGGTTACTTTCTAGCTCTATAATCAACCATTGCAAGTTCCCACTTCTTCAACTGCAAAAGAGAACTAGAAAGAGCTGCATTGTAATCTTCTAGTATAAATTAAATAAGGTGATGCTTAAAAGCACTTAGCACTGTGCCCAATGCACAATATGGACATTAGAGTGGCAGCTCTGGTTCTATTTATTTCTATTATACAAGGAAAGAGCAAGACACTGAGAAGCCAGTGGGCAAGATGGACAGCTGAGTGAGCAGGAGGAAAGGGACTTGAAGGAGAGAAACTACCTTCATCATCTTTGCAAGTATTCTCAGTCCTGTTTATGTATTCATTCAGTCATTCGTCTTCAATTTCAACTCAGACCTAATATATGTGGACACTATGTCAGATGATGTGGGTTGAATCAAGTTGAATCAAGTCCCTCTCCCCCAAAATGTGAAGTCCTAACCCCTGTCACAAAGAATATGAACCTATCTGGAAGTAAGTTGCAGATGTAATCAAGTTAAGACGAGGTCACACTAGATTAGGTTGGGCTCCAATCCAGTATGACTGGTGTGCTTATAAAGAAAAAAAGTATAGACACACACATGGGGAAGAGGGTCATGTGAAGATGAAGGCAGAGATTGCAGCAATGTGTTGACAAGCCAAGAAATATCGAGCATAGCTGGCAGCAACTAGAAGCTAGGAAAGAAGTGAGAAACAAATTCCCCCCTAAGAGCCTCCAGAAGGAAACAACCCTACTGACACCTGGATTTCAGACTTCTGGGCTTCAGAACTGTGAGAGAATAAATTACTGTTGTTTTAGGTCAGCCAGTTTGCAGTCCTTTCTTACAGCATCCCTAGAAAGCAAACATAGGTGATAAAACCACAAAGAGACATTTAAAACCTAAAATTCCTGTTCTGTAGTCTTTGCTATTCATTTTACCCCCCAAAAGAGGCATACTGTGTTAGACAAGAGTTTCTCCCCTAGCCCACCAGCAAGGACTCCAGGCATAAGGATATCTTACATGAGTAGGCGGTGTGGAACGAAGATTGTCCCAGCCACAAGTCATATCAGGTCCCTACCACCCACAGGGCATAGCATTGATGACTGTGAAAAGGAGAATGGCAGGGTGGTGGGGGAGGCAGGGAAAGAAAGCTTGGAAAAAGGAAGGTGGAACTGATGTCTTGTTTTCCATTTCTTCCAAATCCACCATTCCTCATTTCTCCTCTTAATTTCTCCATTCTTTCTCTTCATATTTTAAGTTTCTACTCTGGTTCCTCAGATGCCTTCATAACCTGGTAGACTAGAAAAAAGTATGGGTCTCGGTGGCTAGAAGAGTTTGAATCCCGGTTCCCTCACTTACTACTTGTGGGATCTTGGGCGAGGAACACTAAATGTCCATGCTTTGGCTTCTTCATCTGTACAATGGGGATAATATGTAACTCATAATGTTTATGTATGTGTGTCTGCATACATTATGTGCTGCATGTATGTATATATGTAATGTATGATGTCATACACTGAACAAGATGATATATGCCAAAGTATTTCAAATGTCATGTGAAAAGGACTGCGATCTCATTATACACAGTTCCTAGATTATATGTATAGAAACTCTGGTTTTTGATATTACATGTCAGGACATCCTACAAAATTAGCACAAAAAATACGAACAGTAAATCATGCTACATTTAAAGGACCAAAGCCAATGAATAAATACCAATGTATAAATGCCATTGACCTAGCAGTAAACATGGTCTCAACACCAGCACGGATGATCTCTGTGTTACTGGACAAGATTGTCCATCTCTTGGTTTAAATGATTTGAGTTTCCATCCAGCTCTAAGATTCTATGACTTTATGAAAATGTGCACACCAAGCTGTTTGCTCTTATGAAATTATACGTTTAAAAGAGCTCTTCATTTATGAATTTATTTATTTATTATCATATAATTTATGAATACCCATTACAAATCTGGGGAAAGCTGTGATGCTTAAGGGAATTCTAATAACAAGTGAAGTAGAAAAGCCATCTGATGTGTGAAATATCCAACGGGCTGGATAACAAGAAAGGCAAGTCTTCACAAACAACCCTCTCCAGGTTATTCATTGGAGAAGGCAAATGTCAGACTATCAGAGACACAGGGGCTGGAATGCCTTGGAACAATAGCCAGTAATGAGGGTGAGACAGTCCTAATACAGCCCCAAATGCAAAGGCAACTGGACAGTTTTTATCTCCTTTTGGAATATATAAGCAAGGGTGACTGGGTTTATAATAGAAGAGGTTGAACTCCACTTCTGGGAGAACTTCCTACCAGCATATGAGATACATAAGATGTTTGGGGAAATCACCTTCTCCCAAGATTTTCAGTGAGAGACCAAGCAACTGACTTGGTGTCCTGGATTAAGTAAGTGTGTTCAGCAGCGAAAGCATGGACAGAGTGACCTTTTGGAGATCCCTACCTGCTTGTGTTCTCTCCATGCTTTCACTAAGTCAGTTCGCAATGTTACAATAATGCCTGAATGTCACACAACACAATCCGGCTTCCAGTTACCTTGGCAATTCACACATTGACATGCTGCCCACTTTTCCCCTGCTGGCACAGTAGACTCCAAGGTGTAAGCACTGTTTTTATAGCTTTTTGCACGTTCCACACTGGTATGTGATAATCACTTTGCATTGCAGTTAGCAAAGAAGAGGAAATGAAACCCACTCCTGAATTGGAGACGAGAGTGTTGTGTTTCACCCTCCTTGACAGCCAAAAGCCAATTTAGGACTCTGAAAAGCCGAATTTCCAAGGGGGAAAAATGTGGGTATCTTCTTAATTCCTGAGCTCACTTAAAGATTGAAAATCAGTGTTTGTTGAGGGAGGAAAAATTCAATGTGGATTATCATTTAGAGATCTTTTCAGCTAGAGAAATAAGGAAGTGGGAGAGTTCATCCGGTTTCCACTTTTCAGCAAGACTCCTAAAAGCTAGCAGGATAATACTCATAAACATTTATTGAGCACTCACCATATTCTAAGCCCTTCACATGAATTAATTCATTTAATCATCACAACAATTTTATGAGGCCCAGAGAGGTTAAGTTATATTCAACCTAACACCACATCTACTGAGTTCAGAGCTGCATTTTACGTCAAGCAGTCTGGCTCTAGAGCTGAGATAGTTAGTTAGCTTCCATACTCTTTGGAAAGAGACGTGGATGCAGACCATCCTCAAAGAAGTGGGCCTGTATCCTGACTTCTTTTGTCCTCTTGCTCCTCAAATCGCTGACCTCTGTACTATAGAACCACACCTTTCAGCTGAAAAGAACTTCTGGAGGAGAGGAATCCATTAGCCATGGCCACCAATATACACCATATCAGAAGTCAGCTCAATGCTCCCCACAACTCATAGAGCAGCACTCGCTGGTACACTAACCCTATTGTCCCATTGTAGGATTTTTCCCAACCCATAATTATTCTCTCTCCCTGAGTCAGTAAGTCAATAGAACATTTAAAAAAAAAAGTCTCCAAAATGATTCCTTTGTTAAAACTCTTTTCTCACCCCCTGGGGGCTCTCCTCTGAGGTGCTAAAACCCCAATCAGGGAGTCATCACCATAAATAATGCATCAGGCTTTCACCAAGAATCAGTAAAGCAAGCAGCAGCTCAGAAAAGTCCATTATCCCCCCATGGTTCATAATTGGGCGTTGTGATTAATCCATTTATCTGCTATTCAGAAGAACACCCCATAGTAAGAGTCAGTTATTACAAAATATTGAATAGGTAAATGAATAACCAAAACATACCCATGTTTTGAGTTGCAGCAGCAACTTGATTCCCAGAATCTTTACTAGTTTTGAGTTTTAATGGTCCACCATAGCAGAAGTGCAGCAAAGAGATGAGAGATAGGAAGCCCAATTTTCAGAAAGTTATGAGTGACTAAAACCCAGAAGGCTCATGAGCTTGCTTGTGTATAATCTTATGAACCAGTTCAGTCAAGATTTATCAACATTTATTATTTATTGTGTGTCAGGCACAGTGTTAGGAACAGAGTATGCCAAAAAAAAAAAGTTCATTATCTGACTAAAGAAATAGACATATGAAAAGCCAATCAGCTTCTAATGGGGGAAATGAGACATGTGTTAAGAACACAGAAGAAGGGGAATGAGTACTGTCTCCCCATGAGGGGAGATCTGGGGAGGGTGCCCAGAGGAAATGACCTTTGAGTTGAACGTTGTAGGTTGAGGAAGATTATTTTTTTTTCTCCGGGGAAGAAGGGGAAAGAGCAGCCCAGGCAGAGGGACCAGGATGCACAAAAGCGTTTGGGCGGGAAGCGGTCTGTACAGTGAATTGTACTGGGGCAGTATTAAAGGACTTTGTACACTATTCTAGGGAAACTGGGCTTTATCTTGTATACCGTACACAGTAGGACAACATGGTAAATTTTTAAGAGAGATGTGTGATCATGAGCAAATTTGTGCGTCTGAGTGATAATGGGGCGGGTTTAGAGAAGAGGACCTGTGGTTGATAGGCTACTGCTCTGGTGAGGGCAAGAGTGACGATGACCAGCCTTGGGCACTGATAGTGAGCTGAATAGGATAGATAGTAGGACAGAACAGTCAGACTAGAGGCTTTGCAGACCTTTCAGAAAGCCAAATCAGAAAGTTTCTGATGATATGTGGGGAGCAGAGGTGATGATGCCTTTAGCTGAGGAGGAGAAGCATATCAAGGAACCCGATAAAACGTAAATGGAACTAATGTTGCTTTGTGTATACCCTGTGCCAGAGGCTGTCAGAGCATTTCCTTATATCCAATGCCTACTCTGTACCATAAGGGGAACCAGCAGGGGACTGAAGTCAAAGTAGTTAAAGAGTGCACTCAGGGCCACCCAGAACATACTGTGAACACCAAGCCCGTGCCCTTGAAGTTCCCACTGCCCCAGCTCTGAACTTCACTTAATGAGGGAGGCTTTATTCACAATATAAGTAGCTTTATTCTTCACTTTTTCCCTCCTCTCCCACTGCCTATCTTTACCTTGTGAAAAAAAAATGCTTTCTCCCATCATCCTTGCTTACCCCCAACATTGCACCCCTCCCTTCAGAAGTATCTCTGTCCTCCCCACTCCTCACCCACTCTTATTCACACATGACATCTTTTTGAAAGTAGCAAGTGTAGGGCAAAGGGCAATGAGTCAGAGGTGGTGGTCGTCTGTGTCCCAGGGCTGTCCTAGCCCATCAGGGGACTTTCAGAAACTGCTTGACCTCGCAGCCCCAGTGTCCTCACTTATAAAATGGGGATATGAAATGAATACTAACCTTTGCGTACCTCACAGGATTATTGTAAGAGGAAAGGAGATAAAGTGCTTGCAAACAACACTAACAAAAGCAGGAAAATGTGCTACAGAATTATCTGAATCATTGGGCACTGTGGTCCACCAAACCACAAGCTCCTTCTGGGCAGGGACCTGGCTGCCTCCATCGTTCAATCCAAAGTACCTATTATTCCTGTTACAGCGTCTGATAAAGATGTTGAATTAGCAACTAGGATCACTACCACCATCAGCATGCGCACGCACACACACAGGTGTCCTTGCCCCCCCCCCCACCATAATGCAGGCAAGCCCATAATACCTCCACTTTTGGAAGTACTGCTCTAGTCCTGGTGCATTCCAAAAACAGCCAGTTCCTGGAGGAAAACCAAGTGATTGTCACGCGCCTGGATGCCTCCACCGGGCACGTTTGACCAAGTCTGAATCCTCTCCTTCTCAAGGAAAGTTGCTAAGAACTGAACCCCCCCAGACTCACTCGTCTCCGAAGAGCCCCAGCTGGGTCTGTCCCTCCCCACCCCCACCTTTGTGCCAGGCATGCGACGCGTTTTGATTTTGTTTTTTTTTTTCCCTCGCAGGAGCTCAGCCGCCTCTACTGCTGTTTTCATTGATGCCTTGAGCAGAGCTGGCATGTGCAACTGCTGAGAAGGGGGAGCTTGGAGCCGCGGGGGAAGCAAGTAAAAATAGCCTGCCGCGCGTCGCTCTGCTTGCTCTGGACGCCTTTAACCCTGACCAAGGTGGGGAGCTCAGCAGCCGCTACTGCACACTGCAGAATCTGGCAGGGGTCTGCACCCCAGACCCCGCACAACAGCCGGGGTGCGGGGGCTTAGAGACCCGTGAAAACTTTTTTTTTTTTAGAAACCGAGATGGGGGAGGGAAGAGCAGGAGAAAGCTGTTTCTTCCTTCCAGCGCTCCAGCCACCTGGCTGCAGGGACTGTTACGTGCCCACTGGTCCAACACTTTACAGAAGTGCAGCCTTGACTCTGAGCTATTTTTAGCAACCTCTTCCGAGGGTGGGCGATCAGAGGGAGGAGTGCGAGGGGATTGGTAAGCCTAGCTCTCTGCTGTGAGGCTAGGCGTCTTTGCTGGCTGGGGAAAAGGAAGTGTCTAGGGGACAGTAGGCATGCTGGCTTTGCCCTAACTCAAGGAGACAGCCTTAGCTACTGAATGCCCTACTGTTTTCAAGCCCCAGAGCGGTTTGTTTTTCGAAATCGACAATTGCCAGATGCATGCTGCTTCTAGTCTCTCAGAGAATGGGGATTGTAAAAGCTTTGCTGCCTATGCTGTGGGGAAAGGGTTAGCTGCAGTTAAGAGCTTACTGAAGAAGATCGGAAGGGTCTCTGCACCTTTTTGCATTCCAGCAAGACTGAGGGACAATCCCCGCGCCACACCTCCATCCCCGCCCCACGCTGCATATGGGTAACCATATGTGAAATGTACGGCAGCCCCACCAGACACCCGGCTATTAATAGAGCCCGGGAGTTTGCTCTCTGTCTTTTTCCTGCCACCGAGTAGGGATGATCTTCATACACATACCCCACTCCGCCCCCACCTCGGCGCACCGTTTCTCCAGGAAGGTAAGGGGGCTGCCCACGCTGATACCCTTCGTGACTACAGGTGCCTAGAGCCGACGGACTAGTCCAGTTGTATCGACAGCAGGGTCAGTGCGAGGCCAGGAAACACAGCCTCCAGTCTCGGGACGCAAAACCCAGCAGGGCTCTTTGAGGCTCAGGGCCAAGTCGAGAGCAGAGAAAGGGCAGCTATTAGGCTGCCGAAGGCGGGGGGCAAGAGCGCAATTTGCGGAGCTAGAGCGACCTCCTCAAAGCTGCTGCGGGACGAGTGGTGGCAGACCCATTTTTCGCTGCAGCCCGCGGCACGCAGCCCCCACCCCGCGCGGGCTCGGCTGCTGCAGGAGCGGGCGCTCTCCCTGGTCCTGAAGGTGGCCGCGGCCAGGGCTCCCTACCCGGGTTTAGCGCCCGCGAGGCGGCTCAAACGTTCGAGGGCTGCAGACCTCTCCTTGGCCCGGATCTGGGCGGGAGGGTCTGGTGGTGGTGCCCAAGTCCCACCACCGGCTCGGTTTGCCCGCCACCCCACCCCCCAAACGGCCCGGGCCTCTCCCGCGGTGCTGCGGGGACCGAGAGCTGGAGACTGACACGAGCTTGAAGGATAAAGCTGAGGCAGCGGCTGGAGATGGTCAAGGCACTGCAGGGAGCAAATGTGGCCCCAGGATCACCCATTCCCAGCTTTGCACAAAGCCGGGATTCTGGACCCCCAAGGCAGCCCAGAAGAAAGGGCAGGGGAGCGCTGCTGCCCAGGGTTTGGGACTTGGGGCAAGAGAAGCGAGCAGCGGGTGGCAGGAGAGGGAGATGGGGTGAGAGCGACTCTTTTGCATTTTCAAGAGGGAGGGGACCTGAGACATGCACTGTCTTTCCCCCAACACACACACACACACACACACACACACACACACACACACACACACAC
>LNAC01000241.1:1600230-1708308 GCA_002007465.1 Ailurus styani | reverse complement strand
GCGGCGGCGGCGGCGCGGTGGTCCGGGGTGGGCGGACGGGGTCGCCGAGAGCCCCGGCCCTCTCGCCTCCTTACCTCGGTGTTCTCGGCAGCGTTCTCCGCCATTTTCCTCCTTAGGAGCAGGCAGCGGGAGGAGTGTTTCATGCCCATAAGAGCCAGCAAGGGTTTGGTGATACAGAGATAGTAGAGAAAGAGAGAGCTGGTGTAGCTTTAAAAGAGAGAGAGAGAGAGAGGGAGAGAATGGGAGGAAAAAAAAAAACCAACCCAGCCCCTCTGCTGGAGCGTCAGCCGATACAATCAACTACGGTTGAGTCTTTTCTGCAGAGTCTCCACTTTGTTTTATTTTCCTCCCTTCTCATCTGCTTCGGATTCCTTCACACAGTTTCAAGTTCTTCTCGCGCACCCGACCCCCTCCCCGCCCCTCTCCACCCGCGCTGCGGGCTAAGCTGGAGGGAGGCAGCCCCGAAGGCTCCGCGGCAGCGGCGGCGTCTCCTCTCCCGGCTGCTCGCAAAGTCCGGCCGGCCGGAGGCAGCCACCAACTCCTCTCAACTTCTGCAGATCGGCTGGGCGAAGCAACACGCTTCCTGCGCGTCTCTCCTAGGGGCTGAGCCGGGTGAGTGGGGGCGGGGTAGGAGGTTCGGTGGAGCGGGCGGCGGCTGGGCGCAGACGGAGGGCCCCCAGCGCCCCCGGGCCCGCCGCCTCCCCCCGGCTCCAGGGGTCTCTTGGCCGCCTCCACTCCCGGGCGCTGTGGACAACTTGAGCGAGGGCAAGGGCCGCGCGGACGCTGCAGGGCCACGCGGGAGGCTCGGAGAAAGCAGGCGCCGGAGCTGGGCTCTTGCAGGTTCTCAGACCCGGGTGTTCGTCCTCCCACCGAGGACAAGCTCTGGGCAAGATTGGGCCATAGTTAGCTCGCCCCCACCCCACCCCACCCCCAACTCCCCAGCTCCTCCGTCAATTCTTGGTTCCTTCCTTGGCGAATTACGGTTTGGGGAGCAAAGGGGTGGGTGTCTGGGTGAGGGAGGGTCTTTAACTCCTTCAGCTCTAGGACTAAGTGTGTGATCATCTCTCCTTTTCTCCCACCGACCCTGTCCAGGCACTTGGGGCTCCAAGCCTCTGTCAGGCTGAGAGATTGGGCCAGAGGTTCAGCCAGAGGTGGTTTGGGAAAGACGGTAGGAGAAAGTCAAATGGATGAGTCTGCAGTCCTGTTCCCCCTACCTCAGTCTTCCCTAGCAGCCCCCTGCCCACACATTTCTCTTTTCCCTCCTCACCCCTCCCCCATCGTCACCAGATTTTGAAGTCCCTTTTATGGGAGAGAGGGAGGATGTCACATACCCATTAGGATTCTCTTGATCCTTTTTTAAGGGAGTTTGGGCGGCAGCAGGGGGTGTGAATTTTTATACAATGCATTCCTGTCTTCACTTTGAGAGCTTCTTTTTCTCTGTCTTACTGGCCATCTGTCAGGCGGGTGGGAAATAGAACAAGGGGGGGCACTCTGTCTCTCCCTTTGCAACAGGCCAGTCAGGCTGGACTTCTTCAAAGACAGCTGCACTTTCAAGCTTTCAACCCACAAGTCAAGGACAGGAACCCGAAAGACGTGCCTGAGCACCCTGGCTCTCTTCACTTCAACCGTGTACTTACATAGGGAGATCAGTCCCTCATGCATGCCCTATTTGTTTTTATCATCACCTTTGACAGCCAGGAAATGTGAGCCTGGTTGTCCTCAACTAACCTCAGAGTCCATTGAAGAAATGGGCCAGAATGTAAAGATGCCTCCATCACCTGACCCTAGGGAAAGAGAGGAGGCATTACAGTAAGTGGAGGAGGGAGAGAAGTGGGAGTGGAGAGTAAAAAGAGTGACAAGACAGTGGGCAATAGGCTTGAGTTAATGGGGCTCCTGTGTGTGTGTGTGTGTGTGTGTGTGTGTGGTAGGAGTGAATGTAAATGAAAGAATGAGCCTAACTCCTTAACCTTTTCCTTTCTCCGACCACAGACCTTGTCTAGTGTTGGGGGTGAATGAGCAGAATCTTTTGCAACACCTGGTCATCCTCCTTCCCTTTCACATCCTGTCAACATGCAGAAAGTTGTAGGGGGATGAATGAGATGAACCTAAAGAATGACTTTTACCCTCTTGAACCCCAATTTCTCTTAGCATCTTTCTCAGAAACAGAAGATCGAGACATCTCATCCCCTACCAAGAGAGTCTCAGTACTCATACAATCAATGTAAATCAGAAAGGAAAGCATCCTCACTGCATTTTGGTCCTCTCATTTTAGAAATGAGGACCCTGAGATCAGAGGAAGGAGGACATTTGTCCGTGATCCTTTGGCCAGCTGAGAGAACATCTGAGAGCAGCTCCCCAGCTTCCTGACTTTCTGTTCGACACTCTCCCCACCCCACACTGTTTCTGCCTGTGCAGTGCATCCATTCTGTGACTAACCAGGGAGGAAGGGAGCTGAGACAAGCTCCCACCGAAATAGGCTGCTGCCTGTGCGTGATTGTGTTGCTATGAGAACCTCAGTGGGTGTGTTTCCTCCGTTCTCTGTTGAAATCTTTTGCTTGGCTTGGCTTCTCCCCAAGCACAGGCACAGCTCCTCTTAGAATGGGGAGTAGAGAGGCTGAGATAGAGAGCTGCATTCTCCTGGCAAGAGTTTTCTATTCCAACCCACCGAACCCAGAGACAACCTGGGGCTCCAAGTGAGGAGCCTAGGCTACCAAGGTGGTTCCATAATGGCTGGAGTGAGCGGTCTTGAAAGTGAATATTCCAGTCCTCTATTGAGCCATCTTGGAGCAGAGAGTTGTTATCCCTGCTATGCTCCCACCTAATTACAAATTCACAAGCAAAAGACTGGTTACCTTAAGAGACTAAGTTCTGGCGTGCTTTATTACACAGCAGAAGATTACCTGAACATTCATCTGCTACAGTTGTGAAAATTAATGATGCGTGAAAAGTGCCTAGCAATAAGTAGGCATCCCCATTACCTCACCATTCACAGGAATTAGTCTCCCTCTCTTTTGCATAAATATATTAGCATAGTTGTTACAAGATCAATTTCATCATTCCACAAAGAATTTACGGGGCATCTGTTATATGCCTAGCTCATTAACAAACACTGGACTTAACAATAGGTGACAAAGGGTTGACTGACCATTGAGGAGCTCTGAATTTAGTTTTGAAAGTATATAGAATTTTCACAGAATAGCTTTAGGGGGGATTTTGGTCGGATGACAAGAGATATAGGTTGTTCACTAAGATGTAAGTTAAGTAGATAGTCTGAAACAATATGCCCTACCAGGTAGAGATGTCCTGAAGACACATTTTGCTTGTGTCTTTGGTGCAACAAAATGCATTGACTAGTACATGTGGATTACGTAGGCTAAGGCTTGGCTCATGGTAAGACCACAAACATTGTGTTAACATTTGAGAGGCCCTGTGCTAGGCTCTGAGTCAAACTTTATAAAGCACCTATTACATGCCAGAGACTCCTCTAGACTTAACGTGTCCTCGTGCACTTTTTCTGACAACTCTTTTTGGAGAGTGCTGTTATTATCCCTAAAAAACAGATGAGAACACAAAAACACAGAGAGCTGCTCAAGTGATGGAGTCAGGCTTCAAATCTAGGATGCTTTATTCTACAGCATGACCTGTTAAGAGGTTAACCAGATTCTGTGAACAGAACAAGTGGTTCTCAAACTTGACACAGTGGAATAATTTGAGGAGTTTTAAAAATACCAGTGCTTTGGTTCAAATCCCAGAAAGGATGCTTTAGTGAGGAATGACATTAGGATTTTTTCTTTTTTATTAATTTTCTAGTTGATCTTAATGTGCAGTCATGTTAAGGACAATTGGATAAGTATACATGGAAAAAATGAAAGGACCCACAAAAAAATAAAATCCCTAAGTTATAGAAAGGGGCCCCCAAAACTATAGGAACCCTCACAGTATAGAAAGGTCCATCTCTAACACAGAGGTTCTTGAAAGCCACAAAGTTCTTGAGAGTGAAAATGTGCTGATGGTTGAACCAGCATGCAAAGTTTGGAATGAGACTCTTGGGAAGGACTATTAATTGGAAAAATTATCTAGCTTTGTGAGATGCCACAGAGAAGTGAATTTCCTGCCACTGGAAGGATTCAGTCGGGCTAATTATTTGGCATAGCTGTTGCAGTAGAACTGCAAACCCTAGAAGGTTGAACAAGGCCTCTAAGGTTCCATCCACCCCGTGCAGTGACTCCAGAATTGTCTCCTGTCATTTCTGAGACCTCCAGGAGGTGAAAACTGTGTAGTTGCTCAACTTCAGGAGCCAGTCAACCCTTTGTTGCTTCCCAAAATCCAATGCCCTGCCATCAGGATGCAGTGTCTCTTAACTTCCAGACAGTGCTGTCTGGGAAAGCCCGGACTCTGGCTCATTCAAATATGATTGCTGCAGTAAAAGATGTATAAGATATGTCATGTGGCTTCTCCTTCCTCCTCCTAGGAGAACGTCACATGTGGCCTGGGCTCACATATGGCCATACCACGCTGCAGTGATTCGTGGCTCTCAAGAATCAGGCCACAGATATGATCCATCACCACCTCATGGCAGCTCACCCAGCAGTGTTCTTAGTGTCTTCTGGGCCAGATGGGAGCCACGCCAAAGCTGCAGCAGCCGGCTAGCTACCTGGCTGAACCTCCAGGCAGCCCCACACCTGGGCAGTTGTCCTGCATGAAAACCTCTGCAGTCCTATTTCTCCGTAATGCAAGGGCCAATTACTTTTTAAACTACATCCCAAAGAACAACTTGCAAGAGTGTCACCAGCACCTACAAATCTGGGTTTCTTTCTCCCCACTCCCTTTCCTTTGGCCATTAAAACCAGAATGTTATTTCTTTCTTGCTCTGATAATGTCTGAGTAAATCAATTCATTGTTGTTTTGTGCTGTATATGGAAGTGTTTGGTTTGATTACTTTTTCTCATAATATTTGAGAGGCATTTTCTTTTTTTTTTATTTTTAAATTTTATTTTTATTCTTTGCCCAAGGGGTACAGGTCTGTGAATCATCAGGCTTACATCTTTCACCGCACTCACCAAAGCACAAACCCTCCCCAATGTCCATAACCCATCCACCCTATCCCTACCCTCCCACCCCCCAGTAACCCTCAGTTTGTTTTGTGAGATCAGGAGTCTCTTATGGTTTGTGTCCTTCCCCATCCCATCTTGTTTCATTATTTTTCCCTCCCTACCTCCCACGACCCCCCACCCTGCCCCTCAAGTTCCTCATATCAGAGAGATCATATGATAATTGTCTTTCTCTGATTGACTTATTTCGCTCAGCATAATACCCTGAGAGGCATTTTCTTAGTAGTTTTACATTAATAGCTTAATCCTTGGTGTTCTACACACCTAAAAAAAAATTGAATACCATTGTTACCTGCCTTTCTTTCAGGGTGAGGAGGAGTCAAAAAGACATCTAGATTTTCTCAGTGGCCTATGATGGGACAGAAACTTCTTCAGAAGGGCCCTGGAGGAGGGATATAGTAGTAGAAACGTAAAGGTATGTAAATAGTCCTTCTAAAATGCTATTGCAGTAGAAATTAGCTTCTACCTCTTGATGGAAGTTGTATACTTCATTTCTTTCCTCTTTTTCAGATCTTTCATAAAGGCTCACCTTTTTCTGGAAAGTCCCTCTGGAATCCTCCAAGGCTAACTAGAAATCAATTCCGTTTACCCAGTGCACTATCTCAATACACATTTGCTTCCATTAGCCCTTATATTAAGGACTAGGATCCAAGCACTGTGCTAGGCATTCTGGACTAAAAGATGAAAGGACTATACCTACCCTGATGATACATCTCCTCCAAGGAAGGGCTGGTAATGGATTCAGGTCCAATCAAGGGTCATATGGATTGGTTCTAATAGGTTAGAAATAGCTATAATCATTGGTTTATAGTCACGTAGGCCCTGCAAAAAATATCTGTTAATATGGACAGAGAGATCCTGGAGGCTATAGGGTCTGGACCAGAAGTAGAGTAGCCTCCATTCAAGTAAGGCTGGGGACACATTCTCTATCAAGATTCTAAAGTTCCTGCATGCCTCTGCAACTTTTATGGGTAAGAAGTTTTCAGCCTTGTCCCTGTCCCAGACACATTCTATACTAATGTCACTTGAGGCATGACACATTATGGCCTGCCCTAGGGCAGGGCTGATCTCTGGTGTCTCAGGGATAACCCCACCTGAAAATGCATGACGTATGGAGGTAGCTAAATTAAACGGTGCTCAATTCCATCTGTTTCCTTCCTGGACCATTTAACCACCCTTCTCTCTTTCTTCTCTTCCCAGAGGAAAGAGCATGGGCTTTGTGGTCTTACAGCCCAGTAGGTTAACCTTTCCATCTGTGTGGAAAATGGCTTAATGGTGATCTCGCTCTGGCAGAAGGGCATGACAATAAAATGAGCCAATGTAGATGAAACATCTAACACAGTTCCTGGGAAATAGTGTTCTAATAAATGTGAATTTCCTTCCAGCATCTCATCATACAAGACCATGTATCTACCTACATCAGATAGAGAGACACAGCACCATGTGGAGAAAGAGTGTCACTGCAGGGGTCAACGGACCTGTGCCCTAGTCCCAGCTCCCACATTAAATGGGTGGGTGGCTTTGAGAAAGTCACTTTACCTCTTGAGCCCATTTCTTTAAGAGGAGGTTTGCAGGAGACAAGCCCTACATTCTCTTTCTGCTTTGTCATTTTATGCATGGTGTAAACTATGATTCTAATCACACCCAAATCACAACAAAGACTGGTCACATGCATCTGAAACCAAAATTCAACTCTGATGGCCAAAACAAAAGCTGAGGAGTAGATAAGCATCTCCCTCCCACTTATAAGAGTGATTGAGTGGAAAGTTACAGTCCTGAGATTTACAAAGGAGACTGGTAGATAATGCTCATCATAATGTTCATTCCAGCACTGGGCTATCATTAGGGCTTTCCAGAGGTGAAAAGGAGTCCCCCCCCACACACACATTTTTCTTAATACTACTGCCTAATTCTAGCAGCCTCAAAGACTGTAACCAAACAGTCATTATAAATGGTCATCACTTGATATCTCCAACACTTGTCAGGGGATAGAGCTCAGTGGAAGAACCAGTGATTTTATTTTTTTAGATTTGTATTTATTTAGAGAGAGAGAGAGCATGCATTAGCAGCAGGGAGGAACAGAGGGAGAGGGAGAAGCAGACTCTCCACTGAGTAGGGAGTGGGCTCCAACCCTGAGATCACGACCTGAGCTGAAGGTAGATGCTTAACCAACTGAGCCACCCAGGTGCCTGTACCAGGGAATTTCTTGGCAACACAGGCTATCAGATCGTAGTCAGCATAACTCCATCAAGTCTTAATGATCCATATCAGTGCCTGAATATGGCAAATCAGCAGATTATCCAAAAATCACTTCTGTTTGACTCATTTTATGTATCCAGATACACTCAAATAGAATTTCTACCTGTCTAGTGATTCTTGGCTCCAGAACATATTCAAATTAAAATTCTGTCTCACAGTGCACAGTAACAGTCACAGATGATGGTCCCGAAAGCAGCAAGCTGAGTTGCCGGAGAAGCCAGCCACAGTCATCTAACCAGGAAGAGTCCACTCTATGGTTAATTTACCTGTGGGAGAACAAAAATAAATTATCATCCTAACATACCTGTCTGAGTCATGGATTATTCAAGTTATTCCACAGGGAAAACTACATAAATGTTAGGTGATGTTTTAAAATCACATGGCAAGAGAAGAGTAGCTTCAATTTCTTGGACCATCCAGGTATGCATTTAATTCAAATACAGCTGTGGCTTCCCAGAGGGAAGAGTTTCCCTCTCCTGGGATGAAAACATTGCTTGCAAATCTAAGGGCTGTCTTCTGTGGACATGCTTCTTCTCCTGGGGCCTCATAGAAGGGAGAAGGAGCCTGGTGACTCAGAATAGTGACTTCGGGCCAAATGCCCACTCCAAGCCAGGCACTGTGCGAAGTGCATTCCACATACTACTCCACCAAGTCCTCACACCATCCCCAGAAGCTAGCTGCATCTTTGCCCCTGTTTTATAGACCAAGAAAGGACAGTTCAGAAAGGTTAAAGAGCTTGATCAAGTCACAAACCTGGTAAGGGATTGAAGACTTCTCAGAGCCCATGTCTTTCTGACTCCATCAGTGAAAGGAGCACAGACCTCAGAGCTGCACGGACCTGTTTTTCAGTCCACATTCTTCCATCTTAATGCTGTGACTTTGGGCACATTGCCTCGCTTCTTGGTGTCCTAAATTTCCCATCTGCAAAAAAATAAATAAAAATAAAAGGTGGGCCTGATAAAACCTACTTCAGGGTTGTTGTAAAGTGACTGACCCAGAATCAGGCTCATTGTAGACCTCAATAAATGGGTGTGATGGTATACAGCATGTGGCCGGATGTGACCGACTTAACTCAGCAAAACTGCATCTACTGTTATGTTACTCTCCAGCACAAGTACAAATATAAAAAGTACACCCCATTCCCAGAGGCCAGAGTATCTGTCAACCTGACAATGGCTCTAGACAGGGTAGCTCCATCTAAATGGCACCTATCAACCTGTATTCTTGCTGCAGTTCTTTCTGTCACATCTGCTTAGTAAGTGCCCTAAGTGGTGTCATTCTGGGTTGCATACCATATTTGCAGGTATGGAGGATGTGGATTTTTTTTTTTAACTTCTGGAAAACTCAGCTTATGCAGTAGTCAACTCTGCCACACAACTACATCAGGATCTAGTTAATGCATCCTAAGCAAATGTGGGATTAATCACAGGAAGGAAGGAAAGACCCGGCACTTTAGCAAGTGGATAGTGGAGGAAGAAGGGAGAGAATGATACCAGAACAACGTTGCATGTATGCCCTAGCTCTTTTCCAGCCTGCAAAGATAGCCTTTCCTTTCTTTCTTCTTTCTTTTTCTTTCTTTCTTTCTCTTTCTTTCTTTCTTTTCTTTCTTTCCTTTCTTTCTTTCTTTTTCTTTCTTTCTTCCTTCCTTCCTTCCTTCCTACCTTCCTTCCTTCCTACCTTCCTTTCTTTTTTAAACCTGTATCTGTATGTTTTCCTCCTGGCCCATAAACCAGACCCTGGAAAGTCCGGGTTGTGATTTCCTGCTGGGAGCCTCTGACAAATCTTGTCTTCTTCTTTGTGCCTCATTTTACCTCATGTTTGAAGACCTGATTGGGCTTCTCCTTCCTTCCAGTGTTTGGATAACGGAGTCCCTGACGCTGCTCTTCTTACTGCTCTTTCCCAGACTGAGTTTGGAATAAACTTTCCAGTCCTATAGAATTATGACCTAAATTTGGGTGGATAAGAAAGAGGGAGGTTGGACCAGTGAGCTACTGGAACTTTCTCTAATCAGAACCAAAGGCTTCCTTGCCTGGCCCTGGGATCAGAGTTTATTTTTGTCTATTGGCCTATCAGGGAGAGCTCAAATGATGTAATAGGAACTCCAATACAACCAGGCCACTCCGGCCTGTGTCACACTAAATAATCACCCAGACTTCCTCTCCTCAGACCCTCTTGTTACAGAGAATCCCTTACCATGCTCTCCCTTTACAAAGACCCTCCCAGGGGTTTCTAGGAGACCCTGTAGGACCACATCATGGGTACTCACATTGAGTCTCTTCCCCCTCCTTCTTCTGAATCTCTGCCTTCCTTAGCCCATGTCCAGTGACCTTGAGGTGACTTTTAGGAGCCTTGCCATCGCCCATGTTGGCAACATCCCTCATGAGGATGCTGATAGCTGTACCAGGACTGTTATCTTCCAGCATACCCAGCAACTTCTGGATGTCACGAGAACCAGGAGCAGATTTGCTGAGCCCCCAAACCCACTCCTTGCATTTTGAGTCTCATCAAGCCTCTTGGAGAAACAGCCCCCCTGCTTCTGGTCCAAACTCTTCCATTGCTCTACAAGAGCACGAAGGCCAGTGTCCAGGTAGGCAGATGACACACTATCCCCTCTGTTGTTCAGTTTCTTCCTGCCCTGTCGTCCACCCACAAAAGAGTAGGACAAACTCCTCCATTCTTCAGCCGTAAACAAAAGTGCCCATGCAGGTCAACTCATGCAAATGAAGCCTTGAGGTAGAGGTGAGGATCGGGCTTCAACTAAATCTTGATGCCCATTACACAAAAAGCCCCAGGCTGGGCATCCTCTGATGGCAGAAGGGTGTGGGCAGCACAGTCTTTCCCTTTGGGATTCCAAACATTTGTTCATGCCTTGAAAAGGGAATTTCTCACCAACACATCTGGGCCGTGTTCTTACATGTTTATTTGGATAGGTAAATAGCATTTATGGAATGTCTAAAAAAGGGTGGACCCATTCTCAATCAGTCCCAACTTTGTCCTCCTATTTCAGTGAATTCTAAAGTCTCCATGCCTCAGCTTCCCCTCCATACCTCCACACTGTTGGTTATTAATGCTCTTGGAGAAACGGGCCTTGCCGTTTATTAGCTATGAGCTGCTGGTGGCCTTCCCAGAGGTATTTACATTTCAAGAGGAGACTCTGGAAGTCTACCTCACCTCCAAGTTACAAAAGAATGAATCTCTAATGGTGGAAGTTCAAGCATCAGTGACAGACTGGTGGGAACATGATTTGTGGAAGGTCACCATGTCCTCTTTAAAATCATTACACTTATTTCATTCCTCTTCCCGCCAGTAAGTTCTGGCCTGGCCTACAGGCTGCCGAGAAAGCATGGAACCAGCTCCTTGGGGGGATAAAGCACTGAACTTGAATAGGGAGACTCAAATTCTAGCTCCACTTCTGTCACGAGTTACCGAAGACCCTGGGGTGGAGAGGTGTCAAGACGGAGACCTATGAGTAAAAGGAGGGGGTGACTAAGGTTTGTTTCTGTCCTCACAGCCCTTTGTAGTTCTGGTTTTTATCTCTTCCTCTGTAATGTGAGGAGTTTGGACAAGCTGAATTCACGGGTCACTTTCAATTCTTTCATCCTGTTATTGTGAACCCTGTGGCTGGAGTTCAGAGTAGAGATGCTGTCCCCAGGAAAAAATATTAGGAAAGTTTGTGCTCCAATGTCTCAGGTACTTGGGACTTAAGAACACCCAAATCTACCTATCTTCATAGTTGTTTTTCTTTAGGGAAAAAAAAAGGCGAGCTTTAAATGTCACCTTGAGGAGCTGAAGTGTTCATGGTCTCCTGGTAGGAATCATCTGTTTTAAAATACTGTGTGTGTCTAAGCTAGACTTGCAGAAAAGGTCTGTCTAGCTGGAAGTTTATGGAGAAACATGTCAGCTAGGGTTATCCGGGCACATGCTATGGGCAGGCAGGTGAAATGCATCTATCGACTGGTACTCCTGGGTATCTCTTTGCAAGGCAGCCATAAGCAGCAGCCTGTTCCTCCACTGCATTCCCCATCACACCTCTTACCCTCTGACCCTGCTGTCATAGTTTCCTGTAGTTCTGTACAGATACATTTAAGTGGCCTATAGTGCCTGAAGCATGAATAAAAACATCTAAGTGTCTAACCTGGTACAAACATATAACACATAAAAAAACTCCCCACAGTAGGTCCAAGAATCAAGAGGTCTTTTTATTTCTAGGCAAATATGGCATGAGCTCCTGTGTACTCAAAGTTCTTTGGGGGTTGGGTGGGAAGAACTCTCAGGCTGGCCATTTCCCCAGCGGGTCTTCAGAAGAGTGTCTTAACCTTTCTTGGCCTACAGCAAGTGAAACACAGGAAAGCCTTCCCAAGAGGTACTACAGTAGCTGCTTCTTTGAGAGTTTTTTTTTTTAAGCAGAGAAGAGAGTTATCTGAGGAAAATAGCTTCAATTCAATTCAGTCCTGCCTAGAGCCAGGGGACAGGGTATGTGGCTTCAAGTGTCCCCTACTAAATTATACAGCCTACAATTATAATAAAAGGACTAAAAAATATTAGCCAAGTTCCTATGGCTCTTCTGAAGACAGGTGGCTGAGTGTGGTTGGTTCCCAGCCTCCCTCCAATCTGGAGAGTCAGGGAGAATCACCAGACAAAGGCCCGTGTAGGTAGAGGGAGGATTAGGCCAGGCCCAACCTCGAATAGGAGAAGCCGCCAGGGAAACACAAACTTGTGAGGGGAACATGAGCCCCACTTGGTTTTCTCAAACACAATTATACAGAGGATAGAAATTTGAGGGGGGAAAATTACTTTAATAACATGAATTTTTTAAAAGCTTCCAAACCCTCCTCTGTGGAGAAGATTCAGCCCCAGACCACTTCCCAGCCAGAATCTGTTGTGCCTTGGCTCAGATTCTGCTGACTTGTGGGGCAGCCCCATATGCCCCTCTCATGCCCACCAGGAGGTTTCCTGAAGTAGCACTTTGTGGATTCACCTGGACTTCTGGTACATACCGTCTCCTACAATAATTTTTTTCTCTTCCTTCCCAAGGCTGTCAGGGCCTCTTCGTTACTGGTCTTCCCCCTGCATCCAGGAGAACTGGCAGTGTCCCAAGTTGCCAGGCCACTGGGCAGAGTTCCCAGAGGCCCAGGCCACGTTCCCTCTGCTTAGCTGGGCATATGCCTGATGTTCTGAGCAGTTTAAGTCTGCCATTGTAGTGCTTCTAATCAGAAAAAGCCACACAGGTGTGTTTACTGCAATCCAGAGCATCAGTACAGGGAGAGAGATCGTTTCCCCAACCTAATCCCCTGTTGAATACTAATGGGATGGATTTGAGAGTTAAGAGAAAGAAAATACATAATGGCAACACCTTGCCATGCCTCTTTAGGCTCCAGAGATAAAAGCAAGGGCTTGGATCAGGATTGAGAAGATATTGCCAACATGTCCTGCCCATTCCACACTTTCATACAGTGAACCTATACAGGTAGCTCAACTCATACCTCCTGTCTGGGCAGTTGCTTCTGTCTAACCAATTGTCCTGTAGAGAGGATAGATACACATTCACTTTTTCTCAACCAGATGTGAACTAATTGAAACTGCCTTGCTCTATTTAAGACAGAAGTATGTGCATTTAGTAAAGAGTAGGTCCTTGAATTCCTTCCCACGTCTTTTGTTTTTATGACCTCTAGTGACTTTTATAGAGGGAGCCAGTGAATGGTAAACTGAATCTGTAATATCCAAAATGACTCTTTTTCATGGACACAGTTAAATGATAGTTTTACTGGGTATATAATTTCAGTGCAATATCTTCCCCACCCCCCACTGTTATGTGCATACAGTTCCACTGCATTTTTGCATCTAGCATTGCTCATGAGAAGTCTGTTGTCACTCTCATTTTTTCCTCTTGGAAGTTTTTTTTTTTTCCTTTTCTTCCCTTTTCTCTCTCTTTTTTAGTAATTTTCCTTTGACTTTATTATTGTGATGTATCCAGTTACAGGTCTTTTCTCATTCATCGTCTTTGAATCTTGGGACTTTTGTCTTATTTTATACCTTCTGGTAAATTTTATGGTATTTTTTTTCTATTTTCTTTTCTTTATTCCATTCATTCTATTCTTCCAACATTCTTTGTAGATACCAAAATATCTGCATTCATGTTCTCCAAATTTCAACTTTTCTTTCCATATTTTCATCTCATAATCCTTTAAGGCAACATAAGAGTTCCTCCATTTCATCTTCCAGTTCACTAATTTACTCTTTGGCTATGTCCATGGTCCTGTCCATTTGTTGGTCTTTAAATTCTGTCATGAATATTTTTAGGTTCCAAGGTCTTGGCTGATTTTTTTTTTTTTTTGATGGACCCAATAGCAGTACTTACTTCAGAAGCTCCAGTCCTTTTCTGCTTGCGCTAACATTTCCTTGGGTGTGAATTTTTTCTGTAGTCAGTATCTCTTTTTCACATTATTGGTTTTCCACACATTTTGGTGAATCCTACACATGTGCTCATTTTTATATCAGAAAACCCATGTTAACTTGGTCAACAGAAGGAAAGAGTAGGATGTATTGTGGGGCAGGTTTTACTTCAGCCTGTCCAACCTAAGTGAGGGAAGGTGGCTGCTGCTGGTAGAATGAGACAGTAGGGAGTATAGGGAAAAAGATTTCACCTGGAGCCTACTCTGACTCTCCGACCCAAGTATCCAAGCAAACGCTATTGCTCACTGCCTACCCTGAGGAAGTCAAATGTAGAGGTGCTGAGGGAATCACCTGCCTGCCTGAGCCTTCCTTCTGCTCCATCTTTGCCATTTTGAGACCTGGAACCCATTTCTTAGGAATCCTTCTATGGCAGCATTTGGAGCTTATGGCTTCCTTCGTCAGATCTTGACTACTTTCCATCGTTCAGGGATTCCTCAGTTTCTGATCTACCAAAGGCATCTTTTCTTGTTTTCTAGCACTGGGTATATTTTTTAAATATATGTCATTTGTATGAGAATTTTTATCATTACATATGTGAATTTTGGATGGAAGGGTGAGATTGCCAATTTTGCTTAATCCCTTATTTTAAACAAAATACATGATATGTTTTCAATGAAGGATTTTTGGATGACTGAATGGATTCTCATGTTTCAGGGTAAGTTTATTTTAAAATTTTCTACATTTGAAAAATTGTTGATTGACTTAGTGACTGACTGATTTCAACATGCCCCTCCTCCCCATTTTAAGTGGACACAGAATTTGATGTCAGTTAGTAGGATCTTAATCAAGACCAAGTGGCATGGTTTTTCTTACCTTTCCTTATTTTCCAAGGATTGGTAAGTTGAAAATAAAGACCTTTAATATTTTTCATTCATAACAGATGCCTACATGAGCTAATACCCATTGGTGGCTCCTGATGTTGAGTGTAATTTTGTAATCTTTATGAAGTATTAAGAAAATTTGGATTCTAGAGAAGAGGATGGGCCTTTGACAGCACAAGGACATGAAACCAATCTTCCTCCTCTACCTTTGAAGTACACACAGAAGCTCAGTGATACTGCCTCATTTTATGCCCTCTCAGTGAAAGCCAGGGTACAAGTTTCTGTCCTACAATTCACGCTTACAATGCAGGAAGCACGCCTGGCCAGCAAATGCACCATGGCATCCTACAGAATGTGGAAGGGACTTAGCCAAGTTTCTGTAGAATAAATTCTTGCAAGGGTGACAGGGTAGATGACATGGCATTGCAGTTAAGCTCATGAAGTGTTATAATATATCATTAAAGACTCTCTGATTCCATTGGAGAGTTCAGACTATCCTTTCTGAATAATGTAGCTACTTCCATACAACTCACCAAAGTCCTGTCATGTCCTCAAGGTCTCACTAAGTTTCATTTCCATGAAAACTTTCCTGTGGCCTCCCATCCTAGGGAATCTTTTTCTTCTTTTAATTTTCACAGCAATAGACAATATCACTGACTTTGACACCTCATCTTATAGAGTTTTTTCCTACTTTAGCTAAAAGTTAGATCCAACAACTGTGATTATGCAGAACACACTTTAAGGGAAGGAAAACACTCACAGAAAAGGAGAATAGTTATCACAATGTCCATGCAACACTTCAACCACCAAGGCAAAGCTTATTACCCTTGAGTTGAATGTGAAGTTAAGCTTGCTCATTAAACAAAAATAGTTTTCTTATTTCTCCAGTCCATCTGCAATTCTAATGGTTACAGCCAATTAGGGTACAGTAGCAGCTAGAACAGCTAGAGCTTGACAAGAAATGATGACCATTGGTTTGGAAGAAAGAACCAATAACTAGAAGAGTTTGGGGGATATTCAAGAAAAGGTCAAGTTAGAACCAAACCATTAGAAAGAGATGAAGTTGTGTTTTGTCAATTGTTTTAAAAGGCAGAAGAGGTTATCCTTTTAAAGACCTCCCATAAAAAGTATTTAAATAAAATGTTTTAGAACTCAAAAGTTATAAAAATACCTGCTTCAGGAAATTCCAAGTACATAGTACACCCCATTTACAAACCAACTTGAATAAAGAAAAGTCAAACTACTTCCCCCTTCTGTGCTGCTGACACTTACCCAGTTACTGCCCATGCCTCTCGATTTCTCACCTCTAACCTCCAAGAGGGCAGGGTCACGACCTTCTGTTTCATTTCCCTCTCAATGTCTGGCTCAGTGCTAAACACATAGAAGGTGCTAATGCATGCTAGTTGAATGAGTGAGTGAATGAATGAATGCATCTGAAAAACCGATGCCCTCCTCTAACTTTTATTATTAGGCTCACTGTCTTTTGTTATTCTGGAGAAATATTAGGAAGTGGGTATTTTAAAACAATTTTTGAACAACTAGGGAGCCTTGTAAATAAGCAACTGCAGCCTCACAGTGCTCATCACCACTCATCTTTTAGCTTCCTCTTCACTTCCAGCTCTACTGTAAGGAAAATTTTTGCTCTTATAATAAAACACACTCTAGGCTGACCCTACAAATATAAATTCCTGAGGAAAAAAAAGACAATACAGGATGCTGATTCCCTTAAACTGCTGCCTAATTTCTCCAAGGCTGGAGCCTTGTGGGACCAGCTCCTAAGAATCCCTCCCACCCAAATGGGCAGATTCAAAGCCTAGTCCCTATTTAGCTGCATGCTAGGATACTCACATCCCAGAGCCTGCAAACAGCTGCTGACGCTTTGTTAGGCAGAAAGTAGAAAACGGAGGAGATTGCCATCAATGGCCCAGGGAAGTCGTCCCTCAACTGACTATTCTGGTCAACCCAGCCATGGAAGCCTCTGCCTGAGGAGGGTTTTGCAGAGACCCATTCAGTCTGCCTCATTTCATGACCTCTCTGCACAGTATTGAGCAAAATTCCTGCCTTAAGAGAGAGATGGGAGAGGAAGAGAGAGAACATATGTATACCAATGAGGGGCCTTAAACACTTGTGGACTTTCCATATAAATGCATACCAACTCACAAGACAGTTCCTTGGTTCACTGTTTATAAAACCTGCCAGTAGCAAAACCTAATTCAAGTAGAGAATCAGATGTCTAAGAAACGGTCTACCCTCAGATAGACCAGATGATAGACCTCCTCTGCTCCACAGGCCCATATTTCTGTCACTCCACACAGATGAGAATTTATCCTTTTTAGAAGCCTCTGGAAAAGCAGCTTCAACCTCTGTCATTCCCAAACACCCTGACTCCTAGTAAGAAGTGTTGACAGCTGCCTAACCTAAACAGTTCTCACTTATAGCTGAAGCTCCCTTTAAGGTGCTTGCCTCCAGGAGGGCCAGAAAATGTTTGGGCCTCTGCTCTAGGAACTCACAGTGTTGGGAGAGAGGATAAAGGAATTTTTATTAAAGTCAGCCTTAAGACCAGTTACCTAAATGAGGTCTTCCCTCTATAAAAATTAGCTTAGATTCTTAGTAGACAAAATACATGACTCCTAAAGCTCTGCTGAGCATCCAGCCCAACCCCATGTCTTAGCAAATTATCAGAAAGCCAACTTTAAAAGCTCTGACATGGAAAAGGTGTCTAAAAAGAATCTAAAGTACAAAATTAATCAGTCTTTGGCCCCTCATCCTCCACATATATCATACACTTCCAGGATGTGGAAGAGAGTGAGCATAACAAACAAGAGTGTTCTGGGGCACTGGGCTCTCCTGGGAGGGGAAGCCCAGTAGCCATCTGCACCTTCGTCTCCCCAGGATTCAGCAGTCTGACACCCCACTGGGTAGGGTGGTAAGGGAGGCAAGCTTGTCCTACCAATGTGGCTAGAGGGAATAATAATGCCCTGGCTTTTGCAGGACAACAGATGGGTGGGGGGACAAGAGTGTCTACAGATAGCTTGCAATCTACCTTCAATTCTGTTAGAGATCAAGAGTAAGGAGTACCCCAGTAATTTCTAACAACTCAGGAGATGGTAGGTTTCTCTAGACCTAAGGACTCTACCATGCTGAGGGCTGGCAAGCAAGATCAACCCAGGTCATCAGGCGGAAGAAACCCCCAGGGATCCCTCTAACTAAAAACAGGCAGGTTCACTCATGAACTGATGGGAAATGACATTCAGACACTCTGACCGGCCTGAAAACTGATTTTAAAACAAAAGCTAAAATCAATTCAGTGGTAAAGGTCAGTCCTTGCTTGACAGTCCCCGGGGCAAATGTCCACAATTCTCCCAGTTAACCAGAATAAGAAATCATGCATTTCCTCTAGGACTTTGCTCTGTACCTCCCCTCTCAAATATTCCCTGCCCTCAGCCCCCAATGCCTCCTTTCGTGACCATTACCACTGCAGTACCTCAGAGCCAGCCCAGGACCCTCCATGACCACCAAGTTTGATTTGAGATTTTCACAAAGAAAGATGAAGACCCAGTTGCCTCATCATTAGATTTCCCTCCTCTCAGAGGCCAAGCAGTCAGCAATACCTGAGGAGAGTCACCTACATGCTAATTCTATGGCACCATTCTGCCAGGGACCCTGCCTTCAGGGAGCTTACAATCTGATGGGCTGACAGCTCCTACTCCCAAGAGGAACAGAAAATAAAGACAAGAATGAGAGTGTTATAAGCAAATAAATAATGAGAGTAAGAATTTGAATACCACCTGAATAGAGTTTCAGGTTTAAGTTTGTTCATTCAGCAAATGTTTACTCACAGCCTGGTATGCCTGAGTTGTTATATAGGTACTAGGGATATAAAGATAAGTAAGACATGATCCTTACCCTGGAGGGGATGCCTTTTACAGGGAAGAGCACTTGCAAAGGTAATTTTAAGAAAATGAAGGTCTTGACAGGAGTGTGAAATGACTGCTATAGAAACATCTAGGCCCAGTAGTTAGTCTTGGGGGTACTCAGGTGAAAGTTCCAGCGAAGAACCCTACCTGATTATGAGGAGTTATTCAAGCAAAGAGAGGAAGGCACTAAGGTGGGCACAGAGCTGCAGACAGTATAAATTGGGGGTAAGAAGAAAAGGAAGTGTGGTCTCTCCTGGCGAGGACAGCAGCTCAAGGGAACTGGATCAGAGGGCATCCAGTGAAAAGCTAACAGTCAAGAGGCAGAGAGCAGGAATAAATAGCAGGTTCCATGTGCTGCATATGCCTACAATTTGAAAAACTAGAGAAAAATCAAAACAAAGACACTGTACACATTACTTCATTTTATCCTCACAGCATCCCCCGATATAGGCATATCACCATCCTTTTATATATATAAGAATGAGGAGGCTCATAGAGGTTAAGTAACTTACTCAAAGTCACACAGCCAAATGCTGCCACAATTTAAACAGGAGTCTGTCTGAGTTATCCTGAGTCTACCCAAGTCCAAACACTAGTCTTGTCTATATTACCGCAGGGTGTGAAGAGCCTTGGACACCCTGCTAAGGAGTTTGGACTTTATCCTGAAGGCATCGGGGAAGCCCTGGAGAATTTTAGGCCAGAGGATGGCATGAGCGGATTTGCATTTCTGGAAGTTCATTCTGACGACTGTGTGGAGACTGGATGGGAGGGGTCCACACACCAAGGCAAAAAGTGCAAGCAGGGAGCCTGCTCATGAATCGCAGCAAGAGACAACGGGGGTCTGGAGTATGGTTGTGGCAGTGGAGATGAAGATGAACTCCACAGGGAGTAAGAAGGTAGAATCAGTTGACCTTGGTGATGGACCGGATATGAGTAGAAAGGAGAATGAACTGCCAAAAGTTAAGTGGGAGGAACAGAGAAAGCGCCCAGTGGGTTTGGTAGGAGCTAGATCTCACATAATAGTTAATTTGGCCAGTTGGGTGGTTGGAGACAATATTTATCAAGATAGGGAACAAAGGAGAAAGAGCAGGTTGGGGGATGAAGGAAGAAATCCAGTTTGGGGGTAGCAAGAGATGTCCCTACAGGAGTTGGCTATCCCTTCTGGTCCTCAGGAAGGACCTGGCTGGACTTCCATCCAAAGGGCAGTCATCAGCATCACAATCACATTTGAACTCTTGAAGAGAATCCGCTCACCCAAGGAGAAGGTGATGACTGGGAATTGCAGAGAATGGACACAGAACTTTGGAAAACCCTAATCTTTTAAGTAGCATAAACAGAGGGAGAGGATCTCAGGAAGGAGAATGAAAAAGACCAGCTAGAGAGACAGAAGGAAACCCAGGAGACTGCACTAGCATGGAAGCCAAGGCAGGAGAGCATCTCTGAGGTGGAATAGTCAATGGCATCCCACTGAGGAAACTTCAAGTCTGGGAGTCCTGAGAAGTAGTATCCACTGGGCTTTTTGATCCAGAGGTCCACAGTGATTTCAGCTGAAGGGGTTGCACAGAATGTTCATGGAAGCTAGATCTATGAAAGCAGACTGTAAGGGTTGAGGGGGATTCCATGCAAATAGTAAATGCAGACAATACCTTCAAGAACACTGTAAAGAGAAGCAGTGACAGGGCCATAGTTTCATGGGGGGTGGGTGAAGACAACTCAGGGGTGAGAGACGGTTTTGTCATTTTTATTGAAAGAGCCAAGAGCACATTTAAATGCTAATGGGAGACCACTGGCAGTGAGGAAAAGGCTGGGTCTGTGAAAGAAGGAGCATCCCTGGAATAAGGTCACTGAGGAACAGGGAAGAGATGGGACTCAATGTTGAGGGCAAGTACTAGCTTTACTCAAAAGTAAGAGCTGGCTGTCATTGTTATGGAAGAATGGGCTAGAGGGGCAGGAGAGTGAGCAAGATCCTTCCACGTAATTAACTTCACTTTGACCTTGAAGTACAAGGTGAGGCTGCTGAGAGCTGGAGTGGGAACAGATGAGTTAGTAGGAAAGAAAGTAAAGTTGGCAGGTGGGGGTGGGGGTGTGTGACACTTTTGTGGGGGCCACACATAAAGTTGGCCACGATCCAAGGAAGGGCTTTGGGCAGGCACCAAGGACCAAGTGCAGATCAGAAATCCGATGCTGGCCTAAATGCAGGAGGTAGTGTGACCTTAGGCAGCTGATCACCATCCCAGCCAGGAGCAAAGCAGCCATCCAGCTAGACTGAGTCGGTTCCTCCCCAGAGGCTAACAGGGGCAGACAATGAGGTGAAGGAGTAGAAGGGGCATAGGAGTGGTCGGCACAATGTGTCACAGAGAAGCAAGTGATGGTGTGAGGGGACTTCTTAGGGGTCTTAGGAGGAAATGGAAAGGCTAAGTCTTTGATACAGTGAGGCCTCAAGGTCACAAGGTTGACAACTGCGAGGACTAGGAGTTAGGATGGAAGAGACCCAAGCATCTCAGTGTTAAGAGGTAGAGCAGTTCTGGAGAGTGGGGATGAAGGTGCTGATTTTGATTGTGGAATAACAAGCATTCGTAATCACAGCAGCCTTGGCTCCACCAGAACATAAGCACACAACAGTCACATTCAGGAAGGTGTCACCACTGGAGCTTCTCTGGGAACACAGCATCTTTCCCTGCCTAGAACCACCTTTCCCCACCTCCCACCACAGACTCAGACCAAAAGAGCCTGCCTGGCAACGAGCTGGCACACACTGGGCTCCAGAGTTGCATCTTTAAGATAGATGAGGGGGAGACACAAAGGGAAGGTTTCCTCCAGTCAGAGGTCGCCCTCCTGGCAGAGCATTCCCCCCCCCTCCCACCCCAGGGCTTCCCGTTCTCTGACCTAGTTATCTCTTGGCTCTTAGCTTTTGCCCCCAAACTTACCCACAGACTTGTTCTCTGACTCACCCTTCATTTACCCCATGCACATTTTCACACAGCTGGTGGCATTAGCCTTGTATTAGATCCAGATGTTCTCTTGCTGTTTCCAAATGGGATGACTTCTGGAAACAGCCCACGCCTGCTGAATTTGTAGCCTAACCCTGCTGGAACTGGTACTTGAGTCCCAGCACAGCAGCCTCGCTATCACTCTGAGAGGTGAAGACAAGACAAGCAGCTGGGTGTGGGTTTCCCATCATGTTCCCCTCTCCATAACCACAGGCAAGGCGTTCATTTCCCAATGGGCCTATCCACTCATGTCCACAGGTAGGAAATGGCCTGCTCTTACCCTCCAGGCCCCTTGAGCTAACCTAATACTTCCAGCTCTCAACACTTCAGCACCCTGTGTCAGAGCCCATGCTAGGAAAGTATGTAGTCACTTGGACTCCCCAAAGAACTTCAAAGCGAGCATTATCCTAACCTTACAGTTGAGGAAAGGGAGGCTCAGAGAAGTTAAGTAACTTGGTACATTGTCGCACAGCTTGCAAGTAGCAAAGCCAGGATTCAAAGCTAGACCTTTGTTTTATCAAAGCCGGGAACCTTGACCTTCTCCTAGCTGGCCTCCCTTGAAGGGCCGATGGCAAATTCATATTTTCATTCACATCCATTCATTCATTTATCAAACATTGAGCACTTGCTAAGTTCCAAATATGACTTCAAGACTAAAAATGTTAAATTTAGCATAAAAAGGAAAAAGTTCAGATGAGCTGAGGTGTCGATAGCCAGGGGCACGATAGAACCCATTTCTCATGGCAACCTACACATCACCACCTTTGGCAGAAAGAGCTCTGCAAACCTTTCCGGTTACCTTTTCTTGTTCTCATTAGAATAAAAAAAGGAAGAGAGAGTCAAAATGAGGTAGTACCTTCCAAGTCTACCACTCTCTGCAACCTGATGGGGAGATATGACTTGAAAAATGGTGCTATGGGTATGGCTGTCTCTCCCACACACACTGCAGAGGTCTTTGGAATCTTTTCAAAGAACCCCGCCCCTGCCGCCACTGCCAAGTGCTTCATATTTTTTATTGCCAGGACAAAAGTTCAGACAGGCCAAGTCTTAAGAGACCTGTTACTTCCCCCATTCGAGCCCTCTCTCAGCCCCCACTACACACACACACACACACACACACACCCTACCACCAACAGTCTCTTTCCACATAGGAGAAGAGGCTGTTATCCCAGCCATTGCTTCCTGGACCAGGAACAGGTGTCTGATTTGCAGATAACCCATTTATTGGACAGTGGCCCAGGAGGTGGCCTAGCACAAAAGGGCTACTAACATGGGCCATGGTGACAGTGGTCTAATCGAGTTCTCTGGAGAAGTTTGAGCATGAGATAAAAGGCAGCTGGTCATGTGACTCAAAGCTAAAAGACACAGAGAGAAGCCACAAGCAAGCAGAAACCATGAATAAGCAGAAACCACCTGCTGTCGTCCAGAGCAGCAGGATCCATAGAGGCAGAGACAAAGGAGCAAGTACCAGGCCTTAGGACTGAGGAATTCTACCTTGTGACAGAGAGGATAAGATAACCTGGAGCTGCTTGAGGTCCAGAATCCTGTTCCAAGCTCCTAGAAGCCAACCTTCCCTCAGTGATTATGGAACCCTGAGGCTCCAGCAGCCTCCCAATTTCCAGAAATATCCTTACAATAAATCCCCATTACTGAACGTCACCTCTGAGAGGGTCTCTGTGCCCCTGAGGGAGGCTGACTAATACTCTCTAAACCTGTACAGATTTACGGGAATAGGTAGGGGAGGGCCGGGAGCATGGGTGAGTCGCCACACAAAGGCTCTTGGCATTTTTGTCATTCCATCCTGCCCTTCTCATTTCTGCCAAAAAGCACAGCCAACTGCACAGCCCAGATCTGGCTCTCTCTAGTCTCTAAGAGCACAGTCACTGAAACACTCCCCAAGGACTACCATCACTGCCCTTGCTTTCCCATGAAGAAACCACTCTTCCTTCTGACCTCTCTCACAGACAGTCTGCCAGAACTCAAGACACCTGTCACCAACCCCTGGACTCCACCAAGAGTGGCCCCAGTGGAAAGCCACTACATTAAAGCAGGGTATCGTCCTTTTAAATGTACCTTTTTCAGCAGCAGGTTTGAACTTAGGTCTTTAAAAAAATTCCTAAAAGCTTGTTTTCAAAGGTAGGCCCTGTGTCCCAAGGCCTGTGACAAGTTGGAAGTTTGGGTCGCTCAAAGTAGCCTGAGAATGGACATGGCAATTTAGAGCTAAGGAGCTCATCCAAAGTTGCCAGGTTCACGTTTAGCTGAAGGAAGGCTTCCGTTGTCCTCTCCCTCTGTCCCTGAGGCTCCCTCGGAGGGCACCCTGGGACATAGCTGTGCACTGGAGGCGGTGGTTTGTGATGACGCCTAGTTCCTACACTCTGAGGGAGACCATTCTAAGATGGGTGCTACCTTCATACCTGCCCCATGTCCTCCACCCAGAAAACCAGTAGATACGTTTATACCAGCAGTGGTTTTCCGGATGAAGGTAAGACCCGCATGTATGTCCCACCCACTGAGAAGAGAAAACAAATGACAGAGAGTGGCTGGAAGAGGACAGCTTTTAACAGGTCTCCCCTCAGTGGCTCCCAGCCCCAACTGCAGCCCTCCATTATGGGCCGACCCCTCTCCCTCCCCTATAGCTTAGTGCTGCCCTTGGCCTCCAAGTAAGAGGCACGTCAAATCTTGTGGAAAAATCACAAAAGTTAGTATAATTGGTGCAGTCGTCGCCATGAGGTCCCAGATGCCCAGGAACCTGAGGATTTGAAACACTCTGACACACCCGCTTTCTGGGGCCATTGAGGTGTATGGGGCTGGTTGCCTTCCACAGATACAGTGGCATCTCATTCTCTCGCTTCAGTGGGAAATGAGCCCTTTCACATGCGATGTCTTTCTAGCTACATGAAATTTGACACGAGAGGCTTTAATGTTCCTTTAAAAGGCTGGCAACTTTGAAAGAATTTTTCTTAATATAAATTCCATACAATCCACTCCTCTGCCTTTTTGAAGTAAGCATTTTGAAAATAATGTCATCTTTTCGGGATGACTTGCTTGGGGTTGTTAGTGTGAACGCCCTTTGTTGACCTGAGATGTGCTCCGTCCAGAGTGCAGGGACCATGTCTTACTTGTCTTTATATCCCTCAACACCTTGCAGGGGTGCAGGGGTGTGGGCTGCATGCATGGGGTTGCAAGGAAGAAAACTCAGAGGTTATTGACCAGGAGGCAGGCAGAGCTCATGGCTTTCAATGGCTCTGCTTTGGAAGTCAAGTTTCCCTTAGTGCCTGAATCCTGCTTTGCTATCAGGCTCTCAGGTTGCCCAATCTGAATGCTCTTTGTTTTCTAACATTTTTTTATTGAGACGTAGATCACATATCATAAAATTTACCCTTTTAAAGTGGTTTTTAGTAAGTTTCAAAGTTGTGCAACCATTACCCCTAATGCCAAACATTTCTCCACCCTCAAAAGGAAATCCCATACCCATCAATTGTCACTCCTCATTCTCCATTCCAGCCCAGCCCCTGGCAACACTAATCTACCTTCTCTCTCTCTGGATTCACCCATTCTGGAAACTTCCCTAGAAATGGAATCATACACTCTGTGGTCCTTGGTGTCTGGCTCCTTCATTTAGCATAATGTCTTCAAGGCCATTTTGGGTGCCAGACCTTGTTGCTACTGTTCTTGGTCCTGCTTCTGAGCATTCCCTTCACTTTCTCCCTTGCGTTTCTAGTCTTCTGTGAGCATGATAACACAGCTTGTTATGACTTGTGCAAAACAGACTAAATAGATCTTGTGGAAAACTCTGAGTTCTTGTAAAAATGTGAGGTATTTGGGCACTTTTATTTCAGGTGCTCAGAAGTGTTACCTGCTTGCTTTCAATTTCCCAACAATTTTTTCAATGGCCAGGGTTTCTGGATTAGTTCCTCCCAGGTGAGAAAAGGATCAAAGTCATTCACTTTATTTCTATTGTGCTATCCATTTTTACAAATTCTTTTATACCTCTTTTCTATTTTGAGTCTCCCACTGGTACTGAAGAATTGGTTCATACAAGAAAGAGAAAAGTGACCCCTGACACTTAAGAATGGGCCTGATGTTCACAACTAGGGCTCAGTTTGTTAGGAGCTAGCCATGATGTTCTGTTGGACATAATTTCACAGGACACCAACATCAGACACAGTCACTCTGTGACTGCGAGGGAGACAAAAAACTACTTCATAATCTTGTCGAAGCCCAGACAAAAATACCAGGTCACTGTGCAAATCACATAACTATCAAGCACCTCCCCGTCCTGGATAATATGAGTGACTGTTGCTTCTTTACCAACCACAACTTGAGCCTTGCTCCATCCTTCTCAGCTTCTAGATAAGAATTATCAAGATACACAATCATAGTATTACACCTGCTTACTGAAAATAGTCAACTCAGAGAGAAAAGCCCCATCACCTTCCTAAACACTCCTGGAAAATCACCAGACACAAGCCAAAATCCCATTGAGTTCTTTCTAACATTCCCTTTAGTGGTGTACATTCTTCTTTCTTGCAACAAGGCAATGAACCCAACTTTGTTCAACCACAGGTATGTTCTTGGTGGTGGTATTTAAACTGAAGAATATTGCAGAGATCAAAGTTCTGCTGAGAGTCAGCAGAAACTCTCACTTCCTTGAACCAAAGAGACTCCCATCCCCATTAGGATATATACACATCTGAAACCTCTTGACTCTATGCCTTTTGGGGGGAACTATGTGGCTCCTAGATAGGAGGTAAGCTCAGAATGAGTTGAATTCCAGTGTTTCTTTGAGACCCTTCTCCTTTGAGCTTATTCTATTTTCCTAGAAATTTGATGTTGTGGGACTTCTCAGTTATCTGGTCAGTTTTGATCTACTCCCTAGTGAAATTGTTGAGTAGCCTTCTAACAGCTGCTCCTATGTCTGTCTGTATAATGTCTTAAGTGTTGCTTGTTTTTAGGTGGAGAGGTCAAAAGGAAGAGCACAGACACAGGCCCAAGAAGTCCAACCTTGAGCTGGTCTCCATGGCAAAGAAATTTAGGAGATCTCCTCAGATCAGAATCCTTTGGGTCAATCGCTTCTCGGCCTTTTGGCTAAGATCAAGTGCAGAATCCTTTGGGTCAGATTTTACCCCAAGTCACCATTTTAAAAAGGCTTCTTCCCCAATTTGGTCTTTGTGTTGTTCCAGAAAACTGCTTCTGCTAATGTCTCATCTGCCTGGAATCTAGAGGATTTTCAGCTGGCCCCTTATTGGTGACCATCAGCCTTTGGCCATTGTCTAAGCTCCAGAGACAGAAAGGCTCCTTAGAGTCTATTCTGGCTCTCTTGGGGTCTTCTTTATATAAAATGGCATTCTCCCGGACCAAACATCTCTGTTTTCCTGTTCTCTAATGTGTGAAGGCATCTCCTTATATCTCTGACGCATTAGAAGGCACACTTTGGAACTGCAATGGCCACTTGAGGGAGTTTTGACATGAATAAGATGGTACAGATACAGTACAGAAAGTGAAGAAACCCTCGTGAAGAACTTGTGCCTAAAAGGGAGATCATTTATTTAATGTAAGGGATTAATGTAAGGGATACATTGTTTAATGTAAGGGATGCAGCCTTCCTCCTTTGTTTCCAAATTTCAGGAATTATTAAGTACTGGCTTTTTATCATCAACTTGATAAAATGTCAAGGGCTCAAGCTATTGTCTAAAACAGTATGATGCACTCTCAAGTGTATATATCAAAATCTGTTTTTCTAGAGCCAACCTTTTCACCTCCCCTTGCAGAAGGAATCTAATTACCCTTGTAGGGATAACTTCATATAGTGGAAGCTAGCTAGCTCCCTCTAATTTTTTTGTTGTTTTTATTTTTATCCTTCTAATTTTCCCTCCCTTTGGAAAGTGTAAAGATAGCTGATCAACAGCATCATTCCTTTGTGTGTGTGTTCTACCACTATCTAGAGTCCGGATAGTCAAAAATGTCAACAAAGGAAGTTATTCAATTCTATTGTGTTGCTTTATTGTGGACACTGAAAGGCATATTTAGATAATAGTCTCTCTCTCTCTTTTTACCACGTTTGTGAGATAATAAGGTTTTAGCTCCAAGATAGAGTCCTGGGCTTGATTCAGAGTCTTTAAAAAATTTACCACATACAAATATGCCAGCATATTTTGCTTTGAACAAGGCCATGGTTCAAGTTCTTATGGTTCATACTTCCCAAGTTTTCCCCCATGGGTTTTATGATGTAGGTAAGTTCCACTCTTTTCATAACTTGTTTAAAAATAAAAATTATACATACATATGTATAAAATTACATGGCAACTAAATAGACTCATGATAATGACCCATTTGGGAGACACGCAAATGACATTGAGATTCCAGTTCATGGGCAGGTCATCTACTGCTTACTACAATATTTTGACTCCTCTTTCTCAGTAATGAGCTCCCTTACAATCCTTCTACTGTTTTTGACATCCTGTGGTCTTCTGCCACTTGAGAAAAAAGTGAAACTCTTGCAGTTTTCTCCAACCTAGGTTGCTGCTCTGAATTTAACTGTTTTTTTACAAATTTAATTAGCTCTTCTTTAAACACTTAAGGTAGCTCTCCTTCTACATGTCCTTCCTGGTTCTTAAGTTTCCCTGCATAATTAATTCCAGATTTGAGTCTATAAAAACTGAACCTTACCTCACTTCAATAAGATGCTTCTGCTGTGGTTGTTGCAACCTTATCAGCAAAGCCTAGCCCATTGGGAATGGGAACTACTATCGGAGCTCTTCTCACTACAAGAGTCAATCTTTGCAGGAACTACTTGACTCCACTCAAGGGATCTGCCCACCTTGAGGGGCAAAAACTTGGCTCACTGCTATTATGCTAAGTGATACTTCTTCTCCCAATGCAGTCTGTGCCCCACAGTGGGATTACTTCTTGTATGGACATGGGCTTACACCCATCTGCCAACACACTAACTTATTACCCTGTGTGTTCAGGATAGCTTTTAGAGACTTTCAGGTGCTTCGAATTACCACCCTTCCCCTGCATCGAATTTCTCTGAAAATTACACTCAGAAACCTCCAAAACAGGCAAGCATAGAGTATATCATGCGTACTCTGAGAGCTACGGTTCCCCAGGTGGGGATCATACAACTGGGAAACGTAGTCTAAACTTTTTTTTTCCATTTTTGTTTATTCTTTGCCCCAGGGGTACAGGTCTGTGAATCATCAGGGTACTCCAAACTTTTCTCTGGCCCTAACAGACACTGTAAATGACAGCAGCTCATTTTAAACTTCATTAGCGAGAGTTGGATCATCGCATGGATAATCACATGGCCCTAAAGTTCATCTCAGGTAGTCAAAGAGAAATTTATATCACAGCAAACAGGTCTATTTATCCCGGTGTCAATACTACAGGATAAGCAGGGCAGTATGTGACTAAGGAAAAGACAAAGCCACGTCATTCTCAGACCCAGATGGATTCTAGCACATGCTTTCATTGTCTGAGTTTTATAATCTAGGCCCCTTCACTTTGAGACCTGTCACAAAAACTAATCATCCTTTTGTTTCTAATGATTATCTGTGTTGCAGTTGGTTGATATATTCTGTGCAGGGTCTTTGGGCCTACTGTGCAGGAATTATCAAGTCACAGGGGCCAATAATTCACCTTGTAACAAAAGAACCAGAAGAAGACTAACCCCTAGTCCAGCTATACACTACGTTCTCTGGACACCCTCTTGATTCTGATCAGCATAAATTCAGCAAAGGTCAAGATCTGGATGTCAAGGATTAATGTCCTATAGCTTGGCCCTATCTCCATGGCCAAAAGGAAGAATTTTGGCTGGAGGGCATTGACACATTATTTATTTTTAGAAAAGGAAATGAAGGCTCATAGAGGTTAAGTGACTTGCCCAAGTTCACATTGTTAACCTACAGCAAGGCCAGAACTTGAACTCAGGTTGTAAGACCTGGCCAGGGGTCTGAGCAAAAGTGCATCCTATTGAGTTGCCTCCCTCAGTACCAATGAGAGAGAAGAGAAACTGGGGATCATCAGACTTGCCATGCCAGAGCTAACAACAGCCTTCCTTAGTCCCATAAACTCACAATGTCAGAGCTCAAGGAACTTTAGAGACCAACCAGTCTAACTTCTCAGTTTATAGGTAAGGAGACACAGGCCTAGAGAAGAAAAGTGACTTGTTCAAGGTCACACTTCAAATTAGTGGCAATGTCCAGACTTGACCCCAGGTCACCAGAGCTTGGTGCATGGCCACATCTTGCCTGATTGCTGATTAGAAGATGTTATCATGTTATGATTCAGTGCCCTTCCTCCTAGAAAGAAACATCTCCAGACGGGGGGTGGCTAGTTCCTCTTTCAGCCATCTGGAATTTCTCTCTTGTCATTTTAGTTAGAAACGTCATCTCAGTTTCTTCAGTGACTGAGGCTACCTCGAAAGAATTCAACTCTCATGTGTACACGTGCATAGTTCTTCATGCTAAATGGAGAATGAGCAGCAGCACATACAACCTTAACAGGAGGGCAAGCTAAAAGCACTGTTCCCTTTTGAACCTTCTCAAAACATCCTTCAATCCACCCATGCAACGATCTTCTGAATTCATTCTCAAAAGTGAGATTCCAAATTTCAGGTCTATTTATAACCAGACAATCATGCTACTCCCCTACTCAAAAAACTTTGATTACTCCCTACATCTTCAAAATAAAGTAACAAACCCTTAATCCATTATTGTAGGCCACCCGCTATCTGATTGAACTCTACCTCTAGTGCTCATGCCCACTAACTCTTCTGCAGGCATTTAGTTTCCCTTCAGCAGATCAGATAGACTCCAAAGAACTGCTCCTCTTTCTAAATTCTAAACTGTTCTCTCTCTTGACAAATCAAATACACATACTATGGGGCGCCTGGGTAGCTCAGTGGGTTAAAGCCTCTGCCTTCATCTCAGGTCATGATCTCAGGGTCCTGGGATTGAGCCCCGCATCGGGCTCCCTGCTCAGCGGGGAACCTGCTTCCTCCTCTCTCTCTCTGCCTGCCTCTCTGCCTAATTGTAATCTCTCTCTCTCTGTGTCAAATAAATAAAATCTTTAAAAAAAAGTACACATACTAGCCGATATGTATGTTTTTTCTTCCCTAAGGGAAGGGTATCCCGTTGATTTTTGTTATCCTCACCCAGCAGAGAACCTGGCATATAACAGATCTTAACAAATAGTGAGTAAATGAGTGTGGGCTTGAAAAAAAGTACATTTATCCTCCCCCTCTGTGCCTGGGAAGAATTAACTACTACTGGAAACAGATAATGTCGTTAGATTTTTCTCAACAGAATATAAACATAAAGCTCAAATGAGAAAGCAAGTTGAAGGAAGTATGGCATTGCTTTATTGGTAGGATGTTTCTTCTTCCTTAAAGAAGTACACTAAAGAATAAACGCATTACACTAAGAGTTGAGATGGTATCGACTATCTTTGTGGTTTGTGTGCACTTTTAAACCAGGATTCATGGCTGGAGAAACAAAAGAACCTCTTTGCCTGTATAATTTTGTTCCCTTTCTTTATTGCTTTAAATAGGCAAGATGTGGTTTGCATTCCTTTCACAGCTAATGTTGTTTGCTTTGTGTTCCTGAACAAAAATAACTTGCCGTTCATATTGCTCTCAAAGGTTGTTAAAGATCCCCTCCCCATTATGCATTCCACTCATTTTAAACCAAGGTCTTGAGTGTTGCTAAACGGAGGGTCCCTCAGCCCCATAGCTTCTGTGATAAAGCAGCAAGTGGTGGGTCTAGTTCTATTAAGCATCAAGTCATACCAGCATCCTTGAACCTTGCTAGGAAAATCCTGAAGCTGGAGGGATTATCTTGTATGTACGATTGCTCTAGGCAAGAATGGACACCTATATCCTAGGTGTATAAAGATCATCACCATCACCGCAGTAAGGTGATGACAGCTCTTTACAGTTTACATATCTTTTTTCCTGGTTATTCTTCTTCTTGATCACTAAAAGCATCTTGCACGATAGGTGTTCTCTCTAGAGCACAGCCAAAGTATTGGATGGCCTATTCCTGGAACAGCCAGCTACCCAGAGCTTGGCAAGGCCAACATTAAAAAATGTAGTCTTTTTGCCTCCATGCTGGAGCAAACCTCCACTAGAGTTTTCTGAAAGTCAGACTTCTTAGCAATATGTAGAAAAAGCAACTATAACCTTCCTTGATATTCTAACCTAGCTAGCAAACATCAGTCTAGGGAAAATCTTCTGAATGTCCAAGACAGACAGGTCCATGTGCCGCATCCCTGCATGTGTCAACCTTCACCCATCAACCAGAACCTCAACTCTGAAGCCAGAAACTAGAAATTCTCAGAGTAACATTTCAGCTACGAAGGCTCACTTTCAGGGCAAGTTATGATTTGGGCTAATATCTCCCTCCTCCCAAGCGCCTCTGATTTTACGAAAATCAAACCCTGAATCTTAGGGCCTTCTGCTAATTTCCTTCTCTCTACACACACTGCAGGGACTCCCCCCATGCACCACCTCGAATAGGAAGGGCAATCCGTAAATGTGTGTGGCAATTAATGCTTTCCCTGTCTTTTCCATCTGCCTGCAGCTTGTCACTCTTGTTTATCAAACTCGTTTCCTCTCGGGGAAGGACTAGCCAGGTCTAACAAAGACACTTCTGTGACGTAACAACCTGGCTTCTCCCCATTCAGCCCAAAGTTACAGTGCTTTTTGATACTGGTCCCAGCCAGGGGACTGCCGGCCCTCCTCAAGCAGTTTCATTTCCTTCGCACACCCTGAACTTGGCTTCCGTCTGCCCCCACCAGCAGCTCTTCACAGGAGCAATCGTGGCACTCATACTGAACCACATAATGAGATTCCTAAGGAGACTAAAGGGATGGCTGGCCCCACTTGTTTCCCTGTCTGAAATGTGGACTGCTGATGAGGGACTTCCTTCTTTAAGATAGGAGAGAGGCTATCTCAGGAGAGAGAGGAAATTGTGTCCACTAAGGAGGTAGTTCTGTCCAATGAGGTTAGGGCACGGCTGTTGGCAGCTTCCGTTAATTCCGTTGGGGCAGGCGAGTGGTGATTGGCAGTTAGTTCTGAGGTTGAGCTAAGGATGCTGGGATGGATTTTTAAGTGCACAGTTGGCCCTTACATCATGAGCCTAGCTTAAGTGCCCAAGGAAATGGAATAACAGGGAGAAGGGATATTCGCAAATAATGCCAAAACCTCTTGTTAGTCTTTGGCTTCCATATCCTTCCCTAAAATTTTAGCTCAGGTGCTAAGCTGCCCAACATTTCCATCTCTCCCCCATTCCTTCATGGTAGAGATTCCTACTTTCAAAGAAATAGCTGGGACATTGGCAAGATAAAGGGTTGTAAAACTTACCCTAGGTGATCTACAAAAAGCTTTATTGGATTAGATTATGGATCTCCGAATCGGAGTTAGGTTTGTTGGGTCAGTTACCTTGTTCAAGAATTGACAGAGGAGATGTCTAATAAATGCCTGTTGGGTGGATGAATACACAACTAAATGAATGTTTATCTGAGCCTAAAAACTGCCTTTAGCAGCACAGAAGTAAAGCCCCAGCAGCCTCAGGCTTGCACCTGCTAGAAGAATCCCAGTGTTGGCCTCAGGAAAGTGGGCAAGAAGAAGCAAATGCTAAATAAGGCTAACACAGGGGATTTCCCTCCTCCTTTTCTTGCCCTCGCTTCCACTGTGGTACTAAAAATACCATCAAGGCCAGTCATCAAAACAGCAACAGCAGGATATAAAAGCATTACTCTTTGCTCTGGCCATTTAGAAGTTTCCTGGAAACCTGGCTCTCTTCCAAACCATTGCCCCACAAGCATGGTGGTGATGACCTTGAATCCTGGGTCCTCTCACTAACTAGATGTGAGACTTTGGGCAAATTACTTAACCTCTCTAAACCTCAATTTCTTCAGTCTGTAAAATGGGGATAATATTGGGTAAAATACTAAGCATAATGTCAGGAATATAGTTAATGCTCAATTAATGTTTATTTTTATTACTCCTGCACCCGTTCTGCCATCCCCTTCTTTCTCCTCCTCTCCATTACTTCTAACAGTATCATTGTCTATGAACAGCCGAGAGAGTAGAATGACCAGAAAAACTAGGTAATTTTGGACAGCCCAGAAATTATCTACAAGCCTAAGAGCAGTCACTGTAGCCTGACCAACTGCTTGGTCTTCCGAAAAATGTGATTAGTAGCCAATGGTGTCCGCAAGCCCATGTAGATTCCTAAGAATGACAGAGAGATGTGTTCATTCATAAAGTAACTCTTGACTCTCTAGAAGACAAGTACTTTTTGCTCCCAGCATATGTCAAATGGCACTTCCAGTGCCAAGGGCTTGCTATTTAATAATGTCACCCAGAGAGGTGAAGGGTGGATTAAGTCTAGGTCTAAGAACTGGGGTAAGTCACTTGTTAATGGGTTAGTCCCCTCATGTGCAAAACACAGGGGTTGGACTAGATGCTCACTGAAGTACCTTTACATTTTAAGACTTCTGGTTTAAACGGTTCCATGATAGTCAGAGAGGGATCATAGAAAAGTAAAACACACAAAGCTTAACCTTCCTGAAGAACAATAAAAAGTTTCAGAACAATAAAAATAAACAATATGAAATAATATGAAACAATAAAAATGTTTCAATTTGAAGTTAACTTATAAAGTAATATTGTTTAATGGAGATACAATGGCATGAGCAGGTCAGGCCCTCTCAAACCCTTTCTTAGCACCAGATGTGGCACCTGGAACAGACCAAGGGGAGGCCAACAGAGTCTATCCCCACCTCCTTTCTCAAGAAGTCTCCACAGTGAGAAAGAGAAAGGGAGCCCCCAACTGTCTCCTCCCCTTCACAGACCACTCTCAAGCTGAAAGGCAGAGGAAAGAGAGACCCCAAGGTCTTCCATCATCGCTGCAGACACCAACCAAGCCCCTTCCCATTCTCCTTGGCTTTGACTCTCACCTTCACCCCCACCTCCAAAACAGTCTCCCACTATGTTTTACGTGTCAGCTACACTTGGCCTGCCAAAGGTCTTTCCTTGCCAATTTTTGATACAAGCTTTCGCATATAATTTGCATAAATTTACAGGTAGGGTTCAAGAGGCCCTGACTCCCAATTATGCAGGAGGAAACAGGACTGCATTTGCAGTGAAAAGTGACTTTGGGGAGAGCACACCTGATCTGTCGTGGAGTGCTGGGAAATTCATGCTAACTAGGTTAGGCTGGGATGCCCATACTGTGGTCCCCACACCTGCCCTCCCAGACAATACCAAGGTCCCAGAAACTGGAGCTTTTTCAATGTTGGCTTGAAGTCATGCCTAGTAGGCAGAAAAAAGCTTTGCCCAGCCATGGGGAAGAATGGGGGAGGGTGGAGGGGGATAGGGGCCCATTTATTCCAACAGAGAGGAGCATTGGCAGCTGAGAGCCCAAGTTCAGAGCCATTCACTCCAAACGGTCAATGTTTGGTGACTCTACCCAGAAGTTCTTGTGTTCTAGTCAGTCAAACCATGCTCCGATTTCCAAAATAACTGTTACCAGAACAGCTCAGGGAATGAAGGTGTGTAACTGAAAGATGAAAGTTGGAACAATTGCCCTTGCCATCAGCTTTCAGGCACCTTCACGAAAATTCATCACTGTGCCCATTTGTACTGCATGCATACATAATTTAAGAAAAGTTCTTAACTAGAAAAGCAAGTGGATAAGTACCAACCAAATGGAGCCAATTATTTTCTAGCGGAGAACTCCTGAGCAAGTTGGCAATAAACCAGACTTTGACCTTCTTCCAGAAGGTGTGGGAAAACCTCTTGTGATGACCAGGCATGAAGGAGGGCTTCATATTACAACCTCCAAAGGGACTAGCTATCCACTGACCACAGGGATAAGTGGAGTGAGACCCACGGCACCGAAAAGACCACAAAGCCCACCAAAGCAGTCTAATAAAGCAGACAACGTATTATTTGTCATGCAAAGAGAGAGGCTCATTGCATTAAGAAAAGTCAGGAAGTCTGTCCAAACTGGAAGTGAATAGGACAGAGACAGTGTGGAAAAGAAGTTTTGTCTGAACTTCTGATTGGCTCAAAATGCAGATTGCAAACTCTGTTTTGGGGTTGGCTGATGTAATTTTGTGTCACAGAGTCATGGGCACAGGCCTCCACAGATCCTGGACAGCCCTATCATGCATGGCCCTAGCAGGACACCCACTTTGGTGAAGAGTCAGGGTCCCTGGGGTTCCACTGGCAGCTGCCCGGCTTTGTGCCTATTACTCCCGCTCTCTTACTCTCACTTCCTCTAGCAGAGAAACACACCTCTCTCTTGACTAAGTGGATGTCAGGTACTTTTGTTAGCAGGGAGCTATATTTTCTAAACAGGAAAATTAAGGCACAGAGGAGCCCCAAGCCCCAGGAAGTTGGTGCACATATGAATAAAATGCTGCTGAATCTGGGGGCAGGGGGAGTGGGGAAAGGCTAACTGGAAAGATCTAACCAAATGTTAACTGTGCTTCAATCTGGGTGGTGGGATTCTACGTGATTTTTATTTTCTTCTTTTCTGTATCAGTGTTTCTATATTCTCCAAAGTTTCTACTATGTGTGGTTTTGAATCATATTTTTGAAAAAAATTTTTGATGCAGCAAGGATGAGCTCAAGGTCAAGATGACTGTAGTAAAGGGGTATGCACTTGGCAAAATCAGGACATCCTCCCCAACAGTTCAGAATTCAGAACTTGCAGCTGACTCTGGCGCCACACCCATGTTGGCTCAGCCCAGGGCTCCATCAAAGCCAGATAGGCCTGTTCATCCTCTCACATGGCTCTGAGAGTGTGGCAGTGCTGGCCTGGGCTTAGAAGCCCTCTATGGGCCTTGCAAAACCCACTTAGATACTGCAGGAACAAAGACACCAAATAGCATCTCATCTTTATGAGAGGCCTCCTCTGCAAAAAAAGAGAGTATTCCTTTATTCTCTAACATTGGTGGGACACAGTCCCACTGGGACTCTAATTCTCTGGCCTTAGTGTTTCCATGGCAGGTATGGTCAGCGTGGCCAGTCCCCAACCTTACACTGCTAGGACTTGAGCTGCACCAAGAAAATACACGTCTATCCTTGGTTTCTAAAGTCTTTGTGTTAAGAGACCCCATAGCTTCTGTTCTGTTGCTCACCTACTTTCCCGCTAGAGGGTTTCACTTCTTCCTAATAACATTCCTTTCTCTCTGTCTCTGTCTCTATCTCTCTCATTCAATACTTGGTCAAGGGGGAAGAATTGGTGGCCAACATCAACATTTCAGTCCTGTATCATCTGATCCTCCCTGCTATCTCCCCAAGCCCCCTCAACCCCGTAACTCTCCTTCTGGAGCCACCTTCCTGAACATCCACTCACATTCCTTGACTGTCTATTCCTGCCCCATTGGATAGATTAAGAAGGATCATCCTGGCCCTTTGGCAAGGGAAAGACTTTGTGAATTGGGGAACAACGGGCTATACAAAAAATCACGCACATTGCCGGATTTATGCCTTACATGTCGTGACTCTCCACCTGGAGTTTTGTGTGTGACTTCAGAGATTCTGGGAATCCTCTGCTATTCTACAGAAAATGGCACAGGTGGGTGTGTGGGTGTTCATTTTTCCTTGGGGAGGGGGATCCATAGCTTCCACTAGATTTTCAAAGGGGCCAGTGATCCAGAAAAACGTCAAGAACATTTATCTAACGGCTCCATGCCCTAGGTTATACAGAAAGTAATCATCCCAGCAGAAATTGCAGTTTGGGCCATCAAGGATGGCAAAGCCAGAGGAAAGGCAGTCAAGGGGGTGACGTGGGGTGTAGCAGCCTAGCATACACTTTGATGTGGTCATTAGGAAACGTGCTTCAAAGCAGGAAGGAAAGTGACATTTATTGAGTGCCTACTGCATGGCCAGGAGCCGGGCTAAACCACTTGTATACATTTTCTTGCTTCATCTTCACACATGCTTTGTGAGGTAGGACTTATTATCCTCATTTTACAGATGAGGAAACAGGCTCAGAGAAGTTAAGGAACTTCCCCTATGCCACATAGCTAGCAAGAGACAGAACTGGATTCAAAACCAGGGCTGCGTGGTCAAAGATCCGTGCTCTTTTTCACTATATTTTACAGATCAGTCTCATCTCTTGTGTCCCTGATGGGGTGAAGAGAGGGCACAGCTATGTCACCTAACCTCTTGGAGGATCAGGTTCCCTTAACTGCAAAAATGGAAATTTTGTCTGCCCTTCTTCCCTCCACCTGTCTGGCTGTTTGTCAAGCAGCAATTAAGGGAGAAGGGAAGACCTAGCCATATTCAGTTTAGCAGGCTCAACTCCACCATCCTTCCCCATAACTTGGCACCACTGGGAGAGGAGTAGGAGAAAGGTTAAGGCCATTGGGAGGTACGGCCTCAGGAAGCACAGCGCCCAGGGAGCGGTTCATCTCACAAGCACCTCTCTCTAAACTAGAGCTGTGATTCAGACCCAGAGGAGGAGCATGAATGGCGAGGGCGAACGGCTATACTAACGCTCCCCAGCAGCCCTCACCTGGCAGTGTGAAAGCCTCCTCATGGCTAAGCAAATGACATTGTCTTCCTTCAGGGTGGCAAGGGCAGAGAAGAGTCAATCCAATTTGGGGAGTAGGAGGCAGAAGCAGAAGGCAGGCAGTGCCTACCTCTCAACCAGCTCCCCCCTCCTCTGTCCTGCCTGAGGGTCCTCATCCTCTCCTGTCTGTGCCCCTCTCCCCACAAGTCTTGGAGGCCCCTCCCCCACCTCCATCCTCCACGTCCAACCTACCAGCCACCAAGTGTGAGTTAGTTCATCATAATGTTTTTGTGAGGTCCGGGGAGCCATTCATTCACTGGAACGTATTCTCCCACTTGAGAAATGTCAAAATGGGCAGCTCTCCCTGGCCCCTCCCCTCCCTGGCCCCTTCTCCCCCCACCCCCTCCTCAAGGCTCAGCCTGAATGACTTCCTTTGTGGTGGGCTTCCCTTCCTTTCAGGCCCCCTCACCCCTCCTCTACAGTGCTTTCACAGAATGTGGTCTTTCATTAAGAGCAGTGATTCATTTCCCATCAAACTTTAAATATTCCCCTCTGAAATGAGTAATTCTGACTTTGAAGGGAGCCATGCGGTGACAGCCCCACCTCTATCTGGTTCCCACCGCCTCCTCCTGTCTTTCCCCATATAAGGCCTTGAAAAGCAAGACGGAGAAGCCTTGGTAAGTGAGCCCAGAGCTGAATCAGGAGCCAGAGCTGGGGGAGGGGACTTGATGCAGGCCTATGGGCCCAGGAAGCTGAACATCCTGAACTGGAGACCATGAGGCATGGGGTAGGTTGCTGGACAATCCCTTCCAGCCCCAACTTTTAGAAGTCTGTTATGAGCCTTTGGTGGCACCTGTGAAGACCTCTGATAATGTGGGAAGACATCCACAAAGCTTTCCCACACAGAGCAGAGGTGTGTACAGCTGTGTTTCAGGACTTGGTTAGCACTGTCACAAAGAGCTTCTGACACCATCTGAACACTGACCCTGCCCTTGACCCCCAGTGTGGCTTTGGCCCAAGTTCTCAGCTCTCTCGAGTGCCCCTGGACAGGCTTTTCTTAAAGCCTCCATTCCCTCTCAAGTCCCCACCTGGATGTGAAGAAAGCAGCCTGTTCTTCCACATAGGTCACCATGCTTTGTACCCTGTGACACCACAACCCTGATACAAAGATGTTTGGACATGGAGTCAGTGCCTGAGCTGACAGTAGCCACCTTCAGACTAACAACAGCCCCTGAGGTGGCCTTGCTGGGGACCCGGCCCCAGGGCCTTGTCATGTCCACCCCCTTAAGGAGTTCAAAAAAAACTTTGAGATTCTGACAAGAGATCAAAATAGAAGCCAAAAGGCACCCTGGGGGCAACAGGCATTCAGCCCTAAGAGATTAAAGAGCCAGCCAGGGTTAGAAGGGAGTGAAAACAAACTCCTGGTTGAAGTTGGTGTTTGTCCTGGGGCCCAGGGACAGTCCAGGTATCTATGAGGCTAAGAGCTAGACTGTTGTCTGAGTTGGCTTATTTCCTTATGTATCCTTACAATAAGCCCCCATTACCTGAGGTGGCCTGAGTCTATCACTGTTTCTTGATACCTGAAGGAGCCTGTTACAACTTTTCTGTGAGACAACACATGTTGAGCACTCCACACAACCCTCCACTAGAGGCTAGAATGAGACCCCTTTGCAAGCATAGGGCAGGTGCTGAAAGCCCAGCCTTAGGTGTTGGGCCTGAAAAAATGGAAAATACATGGACAGGGGTACCAACGGCTGGGCCACATCGGGACTCCCAATCCCAGGGTGCCTGATATGTGACACATGGGTGGGATGCACAGGGAGGCAAGCCAGGGTGGCCAAACCCCAACCACACCCAGCTCAACTCCTGGACCAGTCAGAACTAGGCATGGTGCCCTCTGAATGAGCTGGTTTCAGCCCAGTCCTCCCCAGCTGTGGAAGGGTGTCGTCCATCTTCTAAGGATGTCCCTTTACTCAGTGCCCCCCAGGTCTCGACCCAGACACAGCATTCCCAACCCTACTTCGAGGTCACACCAGCATGTGGAGTGTAGCCTCTGGAATCTCCCCCTGGAAAGCAAGGTCTTTCCATGTGTCCTACCCCTCTTCACAGCCCCAGCAGCAGTGGCATCCGAACCAACCTGGTTTTGCAAGGGCTTGCCTGGAGTCCATATTTCCAACACAGTGCCTTACCTGCTGCTTCCAATATCCCACCGGCTTGTGGGAACCACCACCCTTCAGGACCTGGCAATGGGTCCGCCACCGATCGGGAGCTCAAAAAAACAACCACTGAGGGATGAAGCCTCCAGAGTCCTAGAGATGACCTTTGACCATATTAACATATGATCCCACCCAGGAGTTTTTACTTCTCTCCCCGATCAGGTCATAAACTCTGAGCAGGCAGGTATGGGTTTTTGTTTATTTGCTGTTACTTGGTTTCATTTTCTTTGAAATGCTGGCAAAACTGAGATTGTGCCTGTCAATATATGGGACTTGCTGACAATCCTCTGATTGGCGTTTCTGGCCTCCCCCCACCCTGCCCGCCGGAGATGCTTGCTTCCCAGGTCTTTAGGTATTTCTCTAGCAGCCTCCAGAAGAGCCCAAAGTGACTATAAGGCTATGGCATGAATTCTCCTCTGCCCTTTGTGGTCCCTAAGATCAGCCAGTTTTGCAGTCCAGGGGACTTCACCATCCTGAGGGACCTGGCTCAGGAAGCCCAGCCCAAGGAGGCAGGAGTCCTGGGAAGACACCTGGAAGACAGCAGACCCAGTTCCTAAGCGTGAGGCATCTGGGAGACCACTGGAGGGAGTTGTTTGAGAAACAAGGAGTTTCCAGGCCCCACCACTGCCCTTCACATTACAATCCTTGGATGTGAGCCTTTAGTGCCAGTGGAAGAATCAGAGTGCCCAAAGTGACTGAAAGGGCCACCTCGCCTAGCCTCTGGCCCTGGACAGGGGAAACCCAGCTCAGGGAAGCACTCAAGATATTAGCTCTTGAATCTATCTGGTCGGGAAAATGAAAAGCAGAATGGCCGGAAATAACTTTCAAGTTCCATTTCAGACTCTTCTAAAATTTGCCAATAAGTGTGTGAACTCTTCATGGTGTGTGGATGAAACCAAGAGTAAAGGGTCACCATTTTCTCAGCTCAGCTGTCTGAAATCCAAGCAGACCCAGCATTTTCTTCTCAAAGAAAATTGCAGGTCACTGGGAAGAGGTTTTCATCTTAACTGTCATTAACAATTTGGACTCCTGTTCTGCAGCTTATTTATGTGGAGAATATACACCTATCTTCTCCACTCCCCAACTGCCAGACAGGGAAAAACGGCCACAGTTTTCTCATGAAATGCCATCAGACACCATAGATCAACGTGATGACTGGGATAAGGAAATTAGCAACCTCAGAGCACCCCAGTTATGGCAGTTCCCATGGAAAATGTTCCAGAGGCTTCCCTTAAGTGAGCCATGGTGCAGGTGGAAAGTGGAAACATGGAGTCCTTAAGTAATCATATTGTGAGGTGACCTAATTGAGTGGAAAAATCCACACAGTCTCTTGGTTAGCCAGCTCTGTAGGGGTTTTGACTGTTAGAGCACAAAGGAATAACTAAGCACCTCCGTACACCTGGTAGCCAATTAGAATAATTGTAGGTCAAGCAACTGGAGAAAACAGCCTCCTAAATGTTGGCTGGGCAAAAACAAGCTTATAAACCATCAGTAAATATGCCAAGAGTAATGAAACATTGTTCACCCTGACTATCATCACAAGGACTTTTTGCAGTCGGGTTTGTGTTAGACACCACATAAGACTGCTTACCAGTGGGGTATGGTTGAAAGAGCACTGGACTGGGAATCAGAAGACCTGGGTTCTAAGTCTGTTTCTGTCACAGCTAGCTGTGGGGCTTTGGGTGAGTTTCTTCCCCTCTCTGGGCCTAATAACTATGCTGGTCTGTAAACTGAAGGGGCTAGATTAGATCACCTCCAAGGGCCCTTCCAGCCTGAAACTTTGAACTCATGACTATTTCCTTGGCAATTTAGGAGCTAATCATATAAATAGAGCTCCTCTTCTCTCAAGACTGGCCCTTAAGAGTAGTTTCATTTCATGGTCAAAGTAAAACAACATTGGTGTAGACTGGCAATGTGGTGTGTTCACCCCTGAGTCCCAAAACTCAGGGTCAGTGAGATCAAAATTACTTTCATAATAAAACTAAGATGTTATTTGCCTTTGTCACTGTGTTGAAACTTGTGCTGATGGTGCAAAAGCCGTGGGGAGTAAACTGTGCCTTAGCACAATCAAGGCAGAGCTGGGCACTGTGTTCTTCACAGCTAGCAGCCTGCACAACTGAAGAAAATAATAGTTTCACTTAGGAACATCTTTTGATGAAGCAGTAAACAATTCAGTGAAACCCCAACTCCTGAATACAGTTTTTTAAATATTCTCTGTGACAATAGGGGAAGTACATAGAAAACACTTGGGTTGTATATCAGAGTAAGAATGGTTGTTCTGAGGAAAAGGACATGTGCAATTGAGTTGCAAGCTAAACTAGCCATTTCTACATGATTCGTAGTTTTTGAAAGAACAATTTATAGTCTGAATACATAGACTTTGGTATTTGGTAGTCATTTTGTTTTTTCAAAAATAAGTAAGCTAGTCACTTCAAGGAAAACAGTTAATACTATTTTTTGCCAGTGACAAAATTTGAACTTTCAAGAGGAAATGAGAATTTTGGAAAACTTGCACCTGTCATTGTGACCTTCATAACATCCCAGTACTTAAAACTTTACTCATGAGACTAATGTTAACAAATGTAACTTCTTTTATACTGTGCAATGAGATTTGTCGACATTTAAAAGAGCTGTATGAACATTTTCCAAATAATGTATGATGTTATAAAATCTCACATAAGTAAGAGAGCCATTTAAAGTTTAAAGCAAACTAATATATTTTAATGTAACAGACTAGGAAAAGTTTGTTAATATGAATATAGTTTCAGATTCCACATTACAACTAACCTTTAAAAAGTTGCCACATGGGGAGTTTTGGCATAGTATCAAAGAAGACTATGCACAATTATTTTAAAAGCTATTTAAATATTTATCCCTTTTCCAGGTACATATCTGGGTAAGGCTGAAATTTCACCATATACTTCAAGCAAAACAACATATTGCAGTGGACTGAATGTAGAAGCAGATATAAGAATACAGCCACTTTCTATAAATGAAGACGTTGAAAGATTTGCAGAAATATAAAACAGTGGTTCCCAACCAGGGTGATATTGTCCATCCACTTGCCACCCCCCACCCCCACAACCCCAAGGGAACATTAAAAAAATTTTGGAGGGGATGAAGTTAGCATTCGGTGGATGGAGTCCAGAGATAGCCCTAAACATCCTACAATGCACAGGACACCATCCTACCACAAAGAATTACCTGGTCCAAGATTTCAATAGTGCCAAGGTTGAGAAACTGATGTAAAATAATACCACTGTTCTAAGTCTTTGGCTTCAAAAACATTTGTTAGCATGCAATGGGTATATTATTATTATTTTTAAATGAGTTAATAGTTTTTTTTAATTTTACAGTTTTAATTTATGATAACTATCAATAGATATAATCCACATAAACAAAAGCTCTTTGGTGTCCTCAATAATTTTAAGATAATAAAGGGGTTCAGAAACCAGAAAGATTACAAATTTTTTATATGGGCTTTATTTGTTGAGCAACCCTATGCATTCGCCATTCTAAAAATAAGAGCATTTAATGGCAGGTGTGTCTACAAACATGTAGTTTCTTCTCAAAAAAGGAAAGTAGCTAGAGTAAGGCAAAGGAAAGAGGTCAGTGCAGGGGTAAACTACAGCACTTTAAACATCCAGTATGTTTCAGGAATGCAAGCATAGCTAAAATGCATCCATTGTTCCCAAAAAGCTTACTGTCTAGAAGGGAAGAGAGACACATTGACTGAAATTTTAATTAGAATATGGGTAGGAAGAAGGAAATATATGTATGGAGTATGTGAGATCAGTACAGAGGAGGCTTGGGGCTGGGGTGGGACGAGGTAAGGGAGACAAGGAAGTCTCCCCAGAGAAAGTAGAGTTGAATCTTGAAGAATTAGTAGGAATTTGGTTACTTAGTGTAGGAGGGGCACCAAGGAGAAGGTACTGTTCCAGGCAGTAGGAACAGCATGAGCAAAACACACAGTTGTAAAAAGAGCATGGCAGATTTGGAGAAGACAGGAAAGGCTGTGGAGAAAATGAAAAATGTACTCGATGTGCACCCCAACAAAATAAATGTATGCCCCCAATAAAATTAAGATATTTTAAAGTCAAGAAATAACAACTCTAGTAACACCAAGTATCTCTAGTTTTGGAAGAGAATAGTTCATAAGTTAGGTATACTGATTATACCGATACAAAGTACCTGTTTTGGAAAACAAAAGTGAGACCTTTGTCTCCTGTCCTGATGCAACATCGTATGCTCTGCACACACTCCCCTCTCTTACTCGCTCTTCTCTGTCTTCACACTCTCTCTCTATCTCTGGCTCACGAGGGCTTCTCAGGATGCTCACTGTGGGTCAACGCATTCTGCTGGGAATGGACAAGGGGAGCCCCCTCGACTTCTTAGCATGAACCTCCCTGCCCCAGAAACTCACTCTACGTTTTTCAGAAAGGGTTTCTAGGGTTAGTTCATGTAAAGAGACATGACACTGCTTTTCCTATCAAGGAAGTCAGTTGAGGTGGTTGAAGTTTATTTCAGAAGCGGTATATTAAAACCATTCTGGAAAGCCCGGGCCACTGTGCGGTACTAAAGCACACTGGCGTGGGAAGAGCCCCTCCCGAGTTGCAGAAAAGAGGAGAAAGAAGAGAGAAGGCACCTTTTTCTAACAGTCATCACTGTCTGTCTATTGCTACCAAAAGCCTTCACCGAAGGTTGAACTAATCCAAAGGACTCTCTGGCATTTGCCCAGGATCCCAAGGGAGAGCCTGCCCTTTCCATTGGTAGACTGCAGAAGAAGCCTCTTTAACCCACATCTGGGACTGTGCTTTCAGTAGAAGTCTGATTGATTGATATTCCTCTCATTAAGGAGGGCCAGTCAAGTCCCCCACCCGGACCCGCGCAAGCTGGCCGGATGTGCGTTTTCCCAGAACAGCGCGCAGCTGAGGCCATGCAGCCTGAGGGAGGCGGTGCGTGGTGGTCAGGATGGGCAGCTGAGGCAGAGGGCAGGAAAGCCAGCTCGCATTATCTGCAGGTGGAGGGGATTGTACAAACAGGAGAAGGAAACTATCTAGAGAAGCGGGAGGTCCAGGGGCATGTCGGGATGGGACTCTTAGAGCAGTACTAGGGACAAACAGCAAAGGAGCAAGGATACCCGTGCTCATGCGTGGTTCAGGGGCCAGCAACGTAGCTCAAAGGAACTCACCCTGAGGGACGTTGGCTTGCAACCCTCTTGCCAGTCAGCCAGCGGTTGAGAGTCACTCGTGGACTTCATGAACATCTTCCTCTCTCTCTCGGTCCAGGATGCAGGCCTGAGGTGAAGGCTTATCAATAGAGTCTTCAAATCCAAGTGGAAGGGACACCTGGGTGGCTCAGTCAGTTAAGCGTCTGCCTTCAGCTCAGGTCCTGGGACCGAGTCCCGTATTGGGCTCCTTACTCAGGAAGGAGCCTACTTTCTCCCTCGCCTCTGCTGCTCCCCTCTGCTTATGCGTGCACGCGCTCTCTCTGTCTCTCTCTCTCTCTCTGACAAAATCTTTAAAAATAATAATAATAAAATAAATCCGAGTGGGATTATATGGGGCCGCCGTCGGTGGGGCCAGGAGGTAGACGGCTCTTGTACATGGGTGCTGACCCCAGTAAATGCTGTCCCCAGCCGTTGCAAACCACTGACAAGAGGTGTGGCTTACACACATCCCAGAGCACATGCGTGTACATGGTAGACACTGCTAAAGGGAGACACTAGCCTGGAGGGCATTGCATTTACAGAAGACACCTGGGCATGATGACTTAGGTCCCAACACAGCTCTGCCTGTGCCAGCTTCGACCTTCTCTCCGCTGTGCCGGTGAATCCCACCCGGCAGGCAAACTGAACCCGTCGGCCCTGCCCTGATCCCCCTGGAGGAACCCTGAGAACTGTTTGTCGACATAGGCCATCAGCATTCACAGGGTGCAACACTGAGGCTGCAATAATAACAATGATTTTTTAAATGATACCGAAGTGCCAGGTACTGTACCTTCTATTAGGCAACCAACAAAGTGACTTTGCAGAAGTCAGCATGGGGGGACTGATAATAAAGCGGGAAGGTAATGTCGCCAGTTCAGGACTGCTCCACGCGCTGAATGGGCCCAACCCCGGCAGGGAGGAGGCTGCCCAGCTTGCCCCGAAGCCCCGGGAGAGTGAGCATTCCCTCTTTAGATGCTTGCTTTGTGTCGGCAGCGAGGACAATAAGAACACATGAAATAATGAGGGTGTATCTCTGGCTTTATTATTTACACTCCTGATGGGATTCCAAGTTGGAGTGGGAGGTCAGCATCCACATGGGGGTCCTCCCCCTTGCCCCCCATAGCACCAAATAACCCTGTTAAAGTTATGCTTCACGCAAAGTTGTCCCTTAGCGACAACCATTCATTTCTATGGTACGAAGCGCTCCCTCCACCATCTCTTCTGACCTTCCCCAAAGGGACTTAGGGGGCCACTGGTGGCAATGTTTTTGAAGATCATGTGCTTCCTTCACCCATGGCCTTCCCTTCCAATGCCATAGTATACGGAAGGGCCCGTTGCTGGGACCACCATGAGAGAAGCTGCCCAGGGCAGCTTCAATGTTCCTTCTGCCCACCACGTTGGTCCACGTCACTCTTGCCTTTAGAAGAAGGCCAACCCACCACTGAACTGCCTGGGTTTTCTCCTTGTTTTGCTCTCTTGTCCCATGAGTTCCTGCAGCCAGCAGAGTTTCCCTGAAATGTGAAATTCCCTGAAATTTCCCTGAAATTTCTCTGAAATGTACCAGCCTAGCTCTGTTAATCAGAACTGGGCTAACTGGCATAACTGGCATGTCTTTCCCTCCCAGCTCATAGAGAGTTGACCTCTAAATTGCCCCTCTGACCCAAGATTTTCACTCAACATTTATCGATCACAAAAAAAAAAAAAAAATGTCTAGAGGGAACTGAGTCCATGGCTGGAAAATCAGATCTTGCAAAAGACTGAAAGTGGGTGATATTGGAGGAAAGCTGTTTGCCTCCTGAGGATTTTGCCCACGTGAAGTTATTTCCAGATAACAATCTGAACAAGGTATCCTTCCCCTTGTCCCCATCCCCCTAGGGGTCCGCAAGCCAAAAGAGTACACATAGCAAGATGGCAGAGCCGGAATGGAGAAGATGTCTAGGAGGACAATTGCCAAGTATAGAGACATGAGGTCCAGGAAGGCCCTGCGTGCTGGGTAGGAGCTCCAATATCTGGGAATAGTACTTTCCTTCATCCAAAATGGCTGGGGAAAAGAGCTCTATTGCACCTCTGATAAGAAAGGAAATTAACCCAAATCCTTGTCTGGGTGCTAAGCTAAGAAGGACTAGGACAATGAACCCTCATTACTGGCCATTTCCATAGATGTATGGAAATGCATGAAGACTTTTAGATCACCTTGGGCATAATATATTGAAACTATAACAGAGAGATGTGATAGAGTGGGGGGGGCAGCTTGAACTGAGTTCAAAGAGATGATGTTTAAGCTGAAGTCACACTGTTAGAAAAGATTCATTTATAAGAAGATTTAGAGGCATGTATCACAGGACAGGAGGCTAATGCAAGTCTCTAAGGTATGAATAAACTTGGAGATTAGGGGGGAAAAAAGGTTATTGTGGCCGGAGCATACCATGTGAGTGGGGAGAATGACTAGGGCTGCCACTAAGGAGGTGGTAGGGGCCACGTTCTGTGGAGCCTTTCAGGCCAGGGAGGAGGCTCTGGGTTTGACCATTGATCTAATGGATAGCCCTTGGAAAGTTCTCCCCGGGAGGTGGGGGTGGGGTCAGTTTACACTGAGAAAGATAACTCCAGATGGTCCGTGGAGAACACCCGAAGGGAGAACGGGCAGAAACATGAATCCCATGGAAGAGGCTGCTGAAGCACTTTCAGTGGGCAAAAAATGATGGTGGCTTTGACCTGAGCGGAAGTAGTGGAGGGAGGGAGAGCGCACCATGTCAGATGGGGAAGCGCTTTGGAAGCAGTCTGGACAAGACTTCATGTAGATGGGATGTGAGTCAGGAGGGGAGAAGGGAATCAAGGATAACCTCTAGGGTACTGGCTTGAGCAACTCTAGGTATATGGTGGGTCATTTAGTTGGACAGAGGAGGTGGAGAGGCAGGCCTGGCAGTTTTCCTTAACTCTGGTTTTGGACATGCTGAATTTGAGAATTCATAGCTTATGAAATGTAATGCTGTCTAGGACCAATAATGCCTCCTGAAGTTGTGGCTTTTTCCCTGGGCTCTTAAGCTCTACTGAGAGGACCACCTTCAGGGATCCACAGGCTTAAAGGTCATCTTCAAGGTCATCAGACAATGGCTTTGTCCTTGGTCCACTCATTCATTCATTCATCCCACAAACACACACCTGTGTATCGCAGAAAGAAAGTCTGCACTTTCTTCAATCTGCATAAGAATTCGACCTATAGAGGCCTTCAAATCCAGAATCTGCCATTTTACTGTTTAAAAATCGTATTAGTAAATAATAGGCACAGAAAGTTACAAACGAGGCCAAAGTACGGCCAACCCTCCAGTAGAGGATCCTCCCAAGGGGCAGCTCTAGACTGGCTCCCACAGACTCAGCTCTGGGCCAGCCCTAGGATGTCAGCCGCCTTGACATCTGCATGGGAGATTAGTATTTCCCGTCCCCAAGAAACCAAGTGGGCACACCTGAAGAGACTGGGCTGTTCATATGGAGAGCAACAGGTCCAGAATGGAAGGTTGCTCAAGAGCCTAGGCCAGAGCTGCCGTCGATTCCTGTCTCTCTACCTCCCTGCACAGCGTTCTGGAACCTAGGCTTGAAAACTCATTTCCCCTATGCCTTTGGGGTTCCCCCACCCTCGTTTTTAATATTCTGCCTTCTCTGCTTAAAAGAGAAAAGTAATAGCCACCCTATAATTAGCTTTTCCGTGATTTTATCAAGTCTTCAGATGTTCCAAGTGCCAAAACATTTTGTTTCAATATTATTTCCATTGTTCAGCTTTCCTTGTGTTTCTTTCTTCCATTTCTAACTTTTTTTTAGCTTGATGCTTAGTTGTCCAGTTCAATTCCACACTTTTTACTTTGAGTTAAGTGTTAAATGCTACAAATTTTCCTCTTTGTAGAATCCTGGCTATTGTCAGTATATTTTGATATAAAGTGCTTTCATTGTTAGTATTTTCTAAATAATTGTGCAGCTTGGGTTTTTTGTGATTTTTCTCAACCAAAATCTACTTAGGAGGGTTAATGTTTATAGCAGCGAAATAAAATTTCCACAGTTGTTTTTACTTTGATTTTTGTTACGTGTTTCTAAATTCCCTGAAGTGCAGTTACAGAAAATAATCTCTCTCAGATAAATTTTTTCAAACAATTGTGAAGTCTTCTTTGTAGCTCATAGGTGAATATTGAGGAATGGTTCGTGGTCACCCATGTTGCACATTTGTTAAATATTTTTAATTATGTTATGCAGATACTTTTACACCCATAGGAGTTTTAAACTTCTGAAATGGAACCATCTGCTGAACCAGCAGATTTGTATGTGAATCTTGAGGGATGGTCAAAGACGACATTTTCCCTCCTTCACACAGTCATTCCACAAACATTTGGAGCACCAAGCACCCCACTCACTGCCAGGCCCTCCCTCTGGGAACACGTGAGTGATGAGGCCCAGTGGTGTGGATGGACAGGCACTTGCCAGATGGGCAGTAAAGCCAAAGGCTTTCCAGGTGGGAGGGACAGTGGATGCAGAGGATAGAGGGCCATTAAAGAAGTTCAAATAGAAGAAAGAGGAGCCCCTGGCAGGGTTGAGGACAAGTGCATCCTTCACAGTTTCTTTCCTCTCCACTTCCCTCCCCACTCTCTCCAGGCATGGTCTAGCCTGCTTACCTGGTATAGGTGTAGCTCTGGGCAGATGTGGTAGTGCAGCTGGCCCTGGTGGGCCACAGGGTGGCAACCTGGAGGCACTATGGCATCACTATGTCTCGGTGGCAGCCTGGAGCTCTACGGCATCATTTTGTCCTGTAAATGGACTCAGGAGACACTATCTGCAAAGTTCCATGGAAGAAGTACCTGACAAGGACATCAAGTCTTGTTCTCTGGGTATCAAGGACAGATAGTGACGTGTGCTGTGGTAGTTCTAGTGTTTCTTGATTGTAGGGTAGGCAAAAAGGTTTTCTATACAAAGTGACAAAGAACACATCATTAGCAGTTGGATACTTGTTCTGGTGAAATGTAAAGCTCTCAAGTTTCACCCTGTGATGAGAAGAGACCAAAGCTCTGGACTCACCCAATCCTGTGATTTGGTCCTTCACATGTTTATTAGCAAACCAGCTAGCAAAAGAGGAACCTTAATGCTCTGATCAAAAAGGGCAGATGTCTGACTCTTCAAAAAAAGTTCTAAGTTCTGAAAGAAGATGCCAAATCCATGAGAATAAGAAGCTAAAACACTCTTAAAATTGTTACTGGCACTAAGGAAATACACAGGCTCTCCATATCGATCTCTAGCACCTGTGTGGAAAGGCAGACTGAGACCCTGCAGGAACATTCTCTAAAGATAGAAGAACTGGCAGCTTCCCTTGGAGAGGAGACAGAAGCAAAGACTTGGGATTCAGAGGTGGAGAGCATGTAGATGACCCATTTCCTCCTCTTGGAGCCAGGAGGAGACTGACTGATGTGGCAAAGTCAAGGGCACATCTCAACACCCAGGGCAAGGAAAAAAATTCATCTGTACCAACTTTGCTGAAGAAGAGGACAGAGCACTTCAAGCCTCAATGAAATGTGCAGATCAGAATGTTCAGGAGAAAGTAAATGAAGTGACTGAGCCTTGTCAAGAAGAAGAAATGGAGCTTTTTGGACTGTTATCTGTGAAGGGAGACCATGACTGGGAACGTGAGGAGTGTTCAGAACAAGTGACAGGATGAACCATGCAGATGAAGAACAGGAGACCTGAAGAAAGTGATTCAAAGACTTTGGAGAACAAAGAAGCATTTCTTCTTCTCAAAGCCAGATTCTGCCCCTTGAGCTGAAAAGCTCTTGCTCATGGGTTGAGAGTTTGGGAGACTGACAGGAACCTCATCACCTCCAGACAGGAACTTGCAGATCTGATAACAAGAGTCACTGAAACAGTAGTTAAAGCGAAGCTTCTAGAAGTGGATTTGATAGTCCAGGCAGAGCATCCAACAGAGAACATTGCTTTCTGCTTCCTGGGCATGGGGTAGGGCTTCCTCTGAGGCAGAAGGATTCACTGGAGAGTGGTTCTTGAGAACCACTTCTCGGCTGCCATGATTTCCTCCTCTTCCCTCCTCCTGCTCTTCCTCTCTTCCATTCATCCCCAAATCCCATATTTCCAGTGGAAGAGGACTCCTACCCTCCAGGAAGGCTTGGAGGACTGCTGTCTCCCCAGCAACAGGCTCCTGTCCAGGTTCTGTGCTTCTTCTTGTCCTCCCCATGGGACCTGCTCTTCCCTCTGGATGCCCTCATCTGAAAATAGAAGTGAGTTGCCTCCAGGGGTCACTGAGCCTCCACGTGGCCTTACAAGTCAAATCGATAAGCACCAAGAACTTGGCCATGCAATATTTTGTTTCCCAAAATATTGTTCACTTATTTACATTTTAGTTTAGAAAACTTCTGAAATAGCAACTGTACTTTTGTTCAACTTGCATCTTGATCGTACTATAAATTTCAGGACGGTTTTAGGAAATAGAGATCTTTTAAGTTGTTCCCATTATAGTAAGTTCTTGGACAATATCAGCAGTGACTTCTCATTCAATGATTCATTATAGTACTCCTTAAAAAAATCTATAACACATATCGCAGTTCAGCAATGACATTCAAAATAGCAAATACTGCCTCCCTCTGTTAATATTTCTGTGGTCCACAGTGATAAATAGTTGGAAGTTATTTGTTGGTCTCAGCGAATTATGACTGATCTTTTAAAAATTAGTGTTGAGGGCACATGGGTGGCTCAGTCAGTTAAGTGTCCGACTCTTAATGTTGACTTAGGTCGTGATCTCAGGGCTGTGAGATGGAGCCCCAGGTTGGGCTCCACACTGGGTTTGGAGCCTATTTAAAGAGTCTCTCTGCCACTCCCACCACCCAACACACACACATTCAGATTCTCCCTCCCTCTCTCCTTCCCTAAAAATTTTAAAAAATTGAAAATTAAAAATTAAAATTAATTAATTAAAATAAATTAGATCCTGACATACTCCCCAACCATTTCTTCCTGTAATTGTGACCTAACTTCTGAAGGAAATCCTAGGGAAAACATCACAACCAGAAGATTGCGCTACAATCTCCAAATCCACATCTTTACCCTTCTTTTATTGGTTATCTATAAAAATACTACAGCAGACCCCCAAATATATATTTCATTATATATAAATTACATGGCTGTACTTCTGTACTAATATGCTCATTGTAAAGCAAACAGAAAATAGACTTTTTGAAAAGATGCCATAAAATTTTTAAAATATTCCCAATATATTTAAAACTAGTTAATTATGCATATTTTGTTCTCATTAAAATACCGTCCGTTATATTTTTAGTGAGAACAATGTGGTAGAATTTGAATCATTTTTTTAAAACTTTAGTTTTAGGGCGCCTTGGTGGCTCAGTGGGTTAAAGCCTCTGCTTTCGGCTCAGGTCATGATCTCAGCATCCTGGGATTGAGGCCCGCATCGGGCTCTCTGCTCAGCAGGGAGCCTGCTTCCTCCTCTGCCTGCCTCTCAGACTACTTGTGATCTCTCTCCCTCTGTGAAATAAACAAATAAATAAAATCTTTAAAAAAAAAAACTTTAGTTTTATACTTTGAGATACACTAATTTAAATATCTCAAATATCAAACTTTTGATATATTCATGCTTTTAATGACCTTCAGAACTTAGATAACTCACAAGGACACAATGGACACACCACACAGCATATCATTGACACAGAAGCTGGTCCGTGTTACTGAAAGCCCAGAGAATATGTGAGTTTTAAGTCAACTTCTTATCTGATCCAATCTGATCTTTCATTGTTTTTCATAATGATACTGATGGAGAGACTGTTTCAGTGCAGAAGGGTGGGTTCTGCTGTTTTTCTTGCTGTTGACTTTGCAAAATTACTGTTATCTTTAATATATGCATTTCTTTGCAGGGATATTTAAGTTATTCATCCATCCTATGAGGGTTAATTTGGCTCAAACTAATACATGGTAAAGGGGCATGGGTAGATTACAGAACGTTACAATCCGTAACGTTCTGACAGCTCACAAACCAGTGAGGAGGCCATTGCCAACACCTCAGCATTATGGACCTGCCCCTTCTCTCAGTACAGTGCCAAGGATGTGAGTATCTGACGTAGGGCATGGGTCACTATCCAGGTAATTTTTAAAGACTAAGTATCAGTACAAAGTCTAATACTTCATTTTATAGCTCAGTGGTTTGTGTGGGCATGCCACGTAAGGACCAACCTATTTGTTTTTTAGATGAAGAAAGGCAGGGCACGCAGAGGAGTGATGACTTGCTCCAGGTCACACTTTTAAACATCACAGGGTTAAGAGTCTGCTGGACCAAACACCCAGAGCTCTTCCTACATTACCATAATGCCTCAATTCAACTTCTGGCCTCTCTGTCCCTGGCCCTGTTTGAGACCCCCTAATTCCCACCAAAAACTATGATTGCTCCGAAATTAAAGCATCAACTTCATACACGATAGTAGATGGGTAGACGAGCGCCAGTTTATCTAGCAGAAAGGGTGGTAGGGAAGGTACCATTTTTTATCACTGTGGGATTAATGTCAGGTCCCAGAGACTCACCCACATGTTTGTTTCTCATTTGACTCTGAGTTACAGTAGTCCTAGTGAAGGGAAGTTACAAAATATTGAATTAGAGTCTACCGAAAAGTGTAAATTGTAGTAACTGACACTGAGCCCCAACATGGTAACTGTGAGCTAACGATGGACTTTTATGCTAAGTCAATCAGGGAAAACACTGAGATGTAAGCTGAGGGAGGGTGAATCCAAGGTTTTGGAGAAATAAGGAACTTATTAGAAAATACATTTTTTTAAAATGGATCACAGAATGATAGATCATGAAGCCAGCCGTGTCCTTGACATCTCTCAAGCTTACATGAGGTTGTGGGAACAGGACTGTTGAGCACATTCCACTGAGATCAGTGGTATCCAGGAGAGGCAGGGAGGAGAGAGACTACTTAGAGTGGTGTTCGCCATTGTCAGATTTCACAGATATTGAAAATTCTAAAAGTTTGGGACTCCATATGGGATTGTCTATTTTTTAAAATCATTCAAGTAAGGACATAAAAACAAGGGAGAAACCAATGTTTAACTGAAAAAAATCACACAATTTTGAGATAAAATGTAACTTGTTTTCCATTGCTTTTATTACCTAAATTGCAAAAAGAATTGAATATGAATATATAAAAATGTAAACTACACGTGGGGAGCATGATACATAAAATGAAGTGACATGTGACAAGTTCCGATATTTTTGCAAATATTTTCCCTAGAGGTTAATGTTTTTAAAATGTAGAATAAATTATAAAGCAATATAAAAAACATTAACAGCCGGTGGAAATATGGGCAAAGTTCTTGAATGGAAAAAAAAATCACAAAAATATCACTGAAAGTTAAATTTTCCATTCATCAAAAAAGAAAGGACTGCCATTTTGAAAAAGGCATTTTAATGCCAAAAAGGTAATCTCTCAATCTCAAAGGGTAAAGAGCAGTCCTTTAAATATGCATAGTTTTATGAAAATTCACCACTCTTATTTTTCTCATTTCACCATGAACCAACTACTGAACCCAGTATATGCACCAATATTTGAGCCGCTGACCTAGAAAATTCTGAGTACATCCATAAGCTCGTGAGAATTGTTGGAGGGGCCTAATCTGCATAAACACCCAGGGATTGCTGGGATATCAGTGGAGGCCATCAGGGATGCATTTGTCTGATGGCCCTGGAGCCTCCAGAGAGAAAGAGCAAGAAGACTTTGGGACCACCTGACAAAAGAGACTCAATATAAAATCATGTCAACATCTTGGGTTCTGGGGGAGCCAGTCTATGAACATGGATGGGGTAGGAGAATGTTCCACCTTGAGGCCTGATCTGTAGGATGCTGGGGCTGACACCCAGATCCCACATGTTCAAAGTTCTTCAACAAGGAGGGCTGATGGTACAAGACTAGCTTTGTGGCACTTGCACATTTTAATCACTAAGACTTGAGGCCATCTAGATGAACAATGACAACTCCTGATAACTGCCAGTGGTTGCAGTCCTTCACCCAGGAGGTGGCTGTGGCTGCAGCAGCTGACACATGGTAGAGCACGGGGTGTCTGGCATTGTGACTAAATCAGAGAGGATCCTTGCATAAGGACCTTGCAGAAGACCCCTCCATGTCTCTGAACACAGTGTGCCCACCTTGGGTAACTGAGAACCCTCAAAGGTGTGCAGCTCACGGAGCAGAAGCAGGAAGCCCACCTCCTTCCTTCCTGGGGCCTCCCAGGGACCCCCACCCCCATCCCCACCCCCCAGGCTCCACCTTGCAGAGGAGACTGCATCTTTATCTGCAGATGTAGAGTTGGCATGACCTGGAACTGCATTTCTCCCCTGACTTCCTCCTTAGAGCCCCAGACCATGTAGAGTCCTATCCTCTTGTTACAGTAGTGAGAAATCCGGCAAAACAGTGGAAGGCTTCTGAACCTGGAGTTACCCTTACGTGTATTGCACACTCACATGTGTCAAGCCCTTCTTACAACACCTGGGGTGAATCATTTCATTCCATCCTCCCCACATTGCTCCAAGCTATTTGCTGTCCCCATTTTGCAGTGGAAGACATCGAGGCTGGAGGAGCTTGGAGAACACCCATAAGGTCGCAGAGTAAATGGCAAAGCTGAGATTCAAATCTGGGTCTGTCTACTCCCTGTTTTAGGCCCACTATACTCTGAGAAAGAGTATCTGGCAAAAAGCTAGAAATATCCTGAATGCACATCAGAAGGGCAATGATCAAAGACATTATGCAATATCCATAATATGTAATTGTATGCAGCTATCGGTAAGAAGTGAGCTAGATTTATAGATGTTATTAATCTAGAAACTTTCTGTGTTATGTGGTTAAGCAAGAAGAAAAAGAAGCCACCGAAAAAATATTATATCGTGCCATTTTTGTTTGATAACATTCCTGCACTTGTGAATGTGTTTGTAGAAGCATAGAAAAGCTATAGAAGTGTATAGTGCAAATTCAACATTGGATACTCCTGGGAGGTGGGGTTGAAGGGAGAGTGACCTTCTAGCTTATCCTTTGAATTGTTAGAATAAGAATATGTAATATAATTTAAAAGAAAGAAAACCCTTGCTTTTGTGTACTTTGAGCACACAGTCAGAGTTGAGTAAATGTTTGCTGAATTGAATGAAACTGTGCCAATTGAACCCTCTCCATCCACTGGACCCCCACCAGTAAGGCAGGCTGCCCAGAGCAGGAATATGGAGTCTGTGTTTCCAAAGATAAAGGCTAGGGCACTGATGGGGAGAAGGAGCAGCCTTACCTGCGAAAGCCAGCTCTCCTACCACCCAGGCCACAACGCTGCTGGGAGGTGCTGCAACTGATCAGTGGGAAATAACTCCACCTTGATGTTTTAACTGACTGCTGGATTTTGCATTTCAGGGCAGCACAATCCTATTAGCAGCCCCATAACACAATAATGGCCACACACCCAGCCAAAACTTTCCAGTGCTAAAGGGAGCAGCGGAGCCTGGTTGGCTACATTACTCCCTCCTTTTAGAAAAATCACCACCAGCATGAAATCTTTAGTCTATTAATAGAGATCTCCTGCACTCTGATAATAGCAGCTCAAAAAGAGAAAGTGGCGATCTGGGTTCTTCTGGCTAAAACCAGAGCTTCGTCACAGTAGCTCAGCCCCTGGCTTACCGGGAGCTGCTGACATTGAAAAACTGGAGAGCTTTTGCCTTTCAAAGGCATGAACTTGAAAGTTACCCAGTGTTTCTGTCTATGGTAACCGTATGAAGGTGTTTTAAAAGCAAGTAAGCATCAAAGACAAATGTGATCAAGATATGTGGCAAGAAAAGCCAAGTGTTTCTCCAGGACTTTGAGATGAACTCAGTGCCTAATTGGATCCTACCCATCCTCACCAAATCATGACCTTTTTTTATAGGTAGGTATAGAGGGACCCAAGTAACCCAGCAACCTTTGCAGAAAGTCACATGACAGCCAAGGACTCGTCTTAGACCAACCTCACCACAGGTGTGAACTCTCCATCCTATACCCAAACCATCCCGCCCCTCCTTCCCAACAAGCAAGGAAGAATCGATTCGATATTGAGCTTCGCTTGCCTTGCTGACACTGGGTGGTATCTGGAATTGATCCCCAGATTTCCTGTCAGTGGAATGTAACAAGCTTTATCCCCCTTGCCAGGATTTAGAAAGGATCCACAAGTCTGTGAGCTTAAAGAAGGTATAGATGAAAATACATTGTGTGGGTGCCTGGGTGGCTCAGTGGGTTAATGCCTCTGCTTTCGGCGCAGGTCATGATCTCAGGGTCCTGGGATCGAGGCCCGCATCGGGCTCCCTGCTCAGCGGGGAGCCTGCTTCCCCCTCTCTCTCTCTGCCTGCCTCTCTGCCTCCTTGTGATCTCTCTCCCTCTGTGAAATAAATAAATAAAATCTTTAAAAAAAATAAAAATAAAACAGTAACTTCGATTGCANCACATTGTGTTACTATAGGAAGAAAAATTCATTTTCTTTGGCCGTATAGCACTTTATGGTTTTGAAGGCATTTTGCAGATTGAACCTCATAAATCTCATACACAGTGCCCCTCCCCTAGAGGGGTAGGTGGGATTGGCCTAATTATCCCTACTTAATATACGACAACACTCTCACAGCGAGGAACAGGCAGAATCAAGACTAGGCACCCTTCTGTTCCCCAGTCCCATGCTCTTTCTGCGGGACTTAGCAAAGTGAAGAAAACCTCTCTACCTGTTGCTTTACCTGTGACACCTTCGCCCTGCCCAAGAGTGAGTAATTCCACCAGCCAAGGCAATCCAGCACCAAATTGGGAAGCTTTCCATAAAGGCCAATCCTGTCTTTTCATCATGGATTCATGTAAACCTTCAGCCAATGTGGAAATTTCAGATGGAATGTGAGTTATTAAAAAAAAAAAGATGGAAATTCACCCATGTTCACCGTGCCCTGAAAACATACACCCATCCCACCCCACACACAGCCCTATCACACTTGAACACCTGCTTCTGTGCATCAGTATCTGTCAATAGCTCCTGCCATCAGCTGAGTTTTCTGGGAAGCTCCTTCCATAACTTGATATATCAGCCATATCCCACTATGAAAGGGGAAAAAATGCCCATGAAACAGTGGAGACTCTGGAAGCCGTGCCATTTTATGGTGAGAAAGAGAGAGATTTTAAATAGCTTTTACTCCCCAATTTCATGTTGCTTAGGGTTATGTTAAAATTAGTATATCCAGGAAATAGCAGTGAGGAAAGGTGGCCCAGAAACCTTTTCAAATAGCGAGGAGAACCTTGGCCTGCTTTTCATCCTGTGCATGTGGATAAACTACAAACTGAATGGTAATTGACAAAATCTTCATTTCCCCACTATCTCTTCTTGCTTGTGCCTGGTAGCCATCAGTGAGTGGAGCCGATGTGGGGACCTCCTTGGGCCCTCACTGTCCGCCTTCGTTCTAAGTTACATTGTCCTTTCTTCCTCAACTCTTCCAAACGGATTTTTCGTGCCTGGACCTCAAGGACTGCATTCGTCATGCACTTCAGGTCAAGACAGATGGTCATCGTTGTGTGCAAGCCCCCGCCCTTTTTCATTTCATCTCCCCCCTCCTCACTCCCACCTATAGGGACCCACTGAAATATCCTTGCACACATGCCCCTCTATTTTACAAGAGTGGTATCAAGTTATGTATCCCACTTTTTCACTCGGCTCTGTTTTTTGTTTGTTTGTTTGTTTATTTGTTTTTACAGTCTTGCCCCAAATGTAGTTCCTGGTTTCTGACAATCACAGAGTGTTCTGCTATATTCCCCTACCATATCCTGGCTCTTCCACTCACTAGCTGTGTGACCTTGGGCAAATTCCTTAACTGCTCTGAGCTTCAGGTTCCAAACATACAAAATGAGATACTAAGAGTAAATATCTTTGGGTTATGAGAATTAAATTGGTTTTTGGTGTATCTGAAGAGCTTTGAAACATGCTTGACACATAGCATCTGATTAAAAAAAAGTAGCTAATAATAATATTACTATGATTAACTAGTTCTCCATTCCCCCAGTGTAGGGTGTGTCGATGGGACAGCTCTATGATAAACAATGCCTTAAAGGCCATCCTTATTCATGTTTTCTCCTAGAATTGCTCATGAATGTCTCTGGGACATATATTCAAGAGTAGGATTCCCGAGTTATGGAATAATTTCACAAGGCAATGCCAGGACATGGATGTGGCAATGGACACCTCTCCAGGATGTCCAGTTTTACACTCCCACCAGCAGTCTTGAGAGTCCTCATTCCACACATCCTCTCCAGTACTTGGTAGCCCCTCACTTTCCAATGGTTGCTGATGTGATGGGTGCAAAGTGGCATCTTGTTATGTTTTGCTTGTCCTTAATCACCAGTGGAGTTGGGCCTCTCTTCCTATAGTTGTTAGCCTCCTGTGATTTCATATATTTTGCTTAATTTTCTAAAAAGTTTCCTATCTTTTCCTTTCTGATTTATGGTAGTTCCTGGCACAGTCTAGAAATTGATTCCTTTTCATTTTAAAAGGAACAAATTTCTTCAAGTGTATCATCAATCTGTCATGTTCATCTATGGTGTCGTTTACTGAATAGAAATTCTTAATGTGACCACGTCCACCAATTTTTTCCCCTATGATCTGTGCTATTGGCATATTGCTTAAGAATCTTTTCCCACCCCAAGTCACACCCAGACACAGACACACAAAATTTTCTCATCACCTTAATATCATAATTTTACCTTTCACATTTAGGTCTGCAATCTGTCTGCTTCCTATGGATCCATTAAGTCCACAATTCATTTAGAGTTTATTTTTATATGTGATAGAAGTTAGAAATCTGAATTTTCTTAATAATATATATAATTATTTCATACACATTTTCAAATCATTTGTTAAGCTAATCCCAAAATTCTTTCTTAGTTCTTACTTCCTGCTGCAATTCCATTTAATTTATGGATCATATGAATTTATAGTTTGTAGAGAGTTTACATGTTCAGCATTAAGTCATGAACATGGCAGACCTCTCTGGTTATCTAAGTCTTATAATGATCTTTAACAAAATTTAAAATGATTGTCCTCAAAGGCCTTATACATTCTTTGTTAGGCACTTTCCTAGGTACTTCATAATTTTTGTTGCCTCTGAAAATATTTTTTTCCGATCTGATATTCCAGTTTGTTATAAAAGAACACTCTTGACTTCTGTAAGTTGGCCTCAAGTCCAAAAACTCTGCTGACATTTCTTATTAGTTCTAATAGCCTGTCTCTTGATTCTGCTGGGTTTCCCAGGTAGGTTATCCAAGCACTTGCAAATGACTTTTTGTTCCTTTTTATCCTTATTCTTTTTATTCATTTTTCATGCATTATCACACTGGCCAGGACCTCCAGTAGTAAACTAATGGTAACAGTATTTTGTAAGCATCTTGTGTTGTTCCAGATTTCTAGTTTTATGGCCATTTACCTTGAGGGCCTTTATGATTTTTAGTCACCCTTGCAATTCTGGAGTAAAACTACTTGTCCATTATGCATGTTTAAATACATTCTTGGATTGAGTTGATATTTTGTGAGGAAATCCAAATGAAATAGGGCCATACCTTTCTTTAATTTTATTATATTTATCTGACTTTGGAGCCAAGGGTATATACCAGCATCATAAAAGTAAATCAGGTGGAGCTCTTCCTTGTTCAATTTTCTGAAACAATGTGTATAAGAGAGATTCTTGATTCTTTATCTACAAAACTCCAGACCCTTTTCTTAGGGGTGATAGGGATGATTTTGATTACTTTTCAATTCTTTTAGTGGCTATTTTTCTAATTTTCTATTTTTTGTGTACATGTAAGTATATATGTATACATATAAATATATGCACATATATATTTATACACATGTATATATAAATTACAAGACATCCAATTCATTTAGGTTTTCTAAATGTTGGCTTTCTAATTCACAATATTCTTTTGACACTTTTAATCAGTTGCTTAGGCAGTTATTTTCCCTTTCTAAGCTTTCATTTTGTTCACATGTCATTTATTTTTAATTATTCTCACCAGAGATTTGTTTTACAGAAAATGAGCTTTAGTTTTGTTAATCATTTTTGTTGTTGCTGTTTTCTATTTCATTTATTTATGTCTTCGACTTTATTATTTTATTTTATATTATTTGTATCTTGTAATTCTGTTGCTTTTTTTCTAAATACCTGAACCGAATGCTTGACTCATGTTTTCAGTTTTTCTGTTCGGGTGATAAATGCATTATTTAAAACTACACATTTTCCTCTAAGTATCGCTTTAGTCATGTCTCTCAAACTTCAACTCGGAGTGCTTTCATTATTGTTCATCACTATTTTGTATTTTTTATATGGGTTCCTCTTTGAATGGGAATTATTTCCAGATTTTTAAAGCTATATCTTCATTAGTGATTTCCAATTTCATGGCACTGTGATCAGAGGATACTCTCTCCACATCCACCCAACCATGTCAGCATCTTCCATTGTTATAGTATTGATTGCTATGGCTAGACCTTCATTTTATAAGTTCCTTTTAACACTTTGAGAATATTATTCTGTCTTCCTCTTGAAACCAGTGTTCCTATTGAGAAGATGGATGTCAATTTAATTCTTACTCTTTTGTAGGTTATGTTTTTCCTCTCTGAAAGTTTTGATATTCTTAAATTTCACCATTGATATGTCTAGTAATTTATTAATTTTTATGATTTTACCTATATCATCCACCATTCTAAATAAATTGTCCTGTTCTTCATAACTGCTTATTTCTACTTCAGGCTTACAACATCCTGTTATAGATTTCCTTGAAGATGTAATATTTATTTTAAATTATTGTTCACTTGCTACACTTACTCTGCTGGTTCTAGCATAGCATACTCAATGTGTTCAACCTTTTCCTCTAGTGATTATTCTCTTTGGACATCTAATAATTTCCCCTGGAAGTTAGTATTTACTTAAGACTATCAACTAACTATTTAGTTAATATAAACTCAGGGAAGAAATGGGATCCTATGGGATCCTTGTGTCCCCACTGGTGAACTGGAAGGAGGAGACCCTTGCTTCAGGGGACAAAGCCTCAAGCAGGACAGTCTGGGCTCAGATTTCTCCTTCCCAACCCAGCCAGGAGACTCTGCCATCAGAGGACTCTCCCTGGGCAGTTCTTTTCTAAGAGTTGCTTCTTCCTTTGGCTGATTATCCAGCCCACTATCCTCTATGACTGGGGAAGAGAGAAGGCCACTCTTGGGCGGAGGGAAGGGGGGGGAGGGGGGATTAACAGCCACCTTTACCTTTCACCTCACACTAGCCTAGTCTGGCTTATCTCAGTCCTAATGGTAACCTCCCTTCTCTGGCGGACACTGGGTGGAGGGTGCTGTTTTCACACTCCATGGCAAAGCCAAAGACAATGATCCAGCCAGAGCAACAAGGAGGAGAGGATATGACACATCTGAAAGTGGTATCAGTGGCATCTGACCTACCTCCTTTCTTGCCATCATTTCCAACTTCTCCCCCACTGACAGCCAATTTCCTGACGTCTTCCCCAGAATTTCTCGGACCCACTCACCTCCCTCTGGCTTGTCCAGCATCTCCAGGTTGGTTTTGGATAGGGGGACAGCATCAATCCTACTTGACCATTTGTTCTGGGAGTGGTATGGTTTCCTTCCACCTACTGATTCAGTGTCCCTACCCTATTTCTGATCCATTTCCATACTTTCACCATCTTACTTCGTGGCTGAATTACTTTAAATAAAACAAAGCAAAAGACAAAGAATTCTTTCCGGGAATTAGAAACCAATTAAGATCATATGAGCAATCTATACAGATGAGAGCCTAGAATGGAAGGCCAACTAGGCCTTGAGTCCCTCAGACCCTTTGTCAGAAGAGCCTTTCTCAACCTTTCTATTACCACCCCCCAGCCCTGCTCAGTCCCCTGAGCAGTTTCCCTCCGTTCAGCCCTTCCTACCTCCCTGCTTCCAGGTCTTTCTTTCAGGAATCTCAAGTGCTCTCTATTGTCTTGAGATTAAGTACAGGTGCAGGTCACCTCCTTTGCATTCTGATCCTATTTCCATCCTTCCCCTGGACTGTACCACATATTGGTTTGAATGGTTATTTCAAAGCCTTTCCATTCTGCACCAACAAGATGGTAAGTTCTGTGAGAGCAGGTCTTGCTCTGAGGTTGGCCAATATGTTGGATGAGAGAATCATAATCCAGAAACATCTCAATGAAGTGGAGTGATGATGGGCTGACCTTTGCTTTCTTTAAGATGGAAAGGGAAACAAAGGAAAACCAGTAGCCCCATCTGGTAGTGGGGTCTACCATTAACATCACTGTCACCTCTCCCACCACCATCTCAGCTATGTAAGACCTTTGCCCAATGCCCCCTTCAACCTGGGCCTTCTGCTTCAACTGGGAACCCTTTTCTGAAACCCTGAGGATGCCACATTCCCTCGAGACCCGTGCCAAGGACACCCGCCCCATAGGCTCTGAAGGAAGCTTCTGCATTCTTTAAACTCTGCAGCCCATTCCAAACTGTAACAAAATTCCTGCTCCTTTAATGTCCACACATCCTGCTAAGAGCATTCTCTACCCCTCCTGGTTGTTGCCAACCAACAACCTACTGCTCATTCTCATTTCTCCTGGTTGCTTCCCAAGTACATCAATATGCTCGAGCCTCCCTCCTCTGCCACCACACCAGCAAGCTCCCCTGAGTGCGACCCCATGCCTCACTTTCTCCTGAGAGACAAGCTCCTTGACTGATGGAGTAGACTGCTCACTCACCCCTATTTGCTACACAACTGTTGGCTCAGACCATCCAGGGAAATGGTTCTTGCCAATATCACTGGTGACCTTGACTGTGGTCATTTAACATGTTTGAGCCCTAATCTTGCTTGACTGCAGCCTTTGATACTAGGCTTCTCTACTTCTTGAAGCCTGACCTTTCTTTGACCTCTGGGACACCACTCACTGGTTTGTGATCCTCTGTGGTCTGCTCTCCTCTCCCAGCCTTTAAATAGGAGTGCTCCCCAAGTCCCAAACTCAGCCTTGCCCCTCTCTGATTCCTTGATCCTGACCTCCCAAGCTCCCCCACCATGGTGAATGACCTCAGATTCAGAGGCCTCTGCCTTCTGGAGTCTTTCTGAGTCATGGCTCTTCCCTAGGACCCATATCCAACTGGTCACCTAGAGCTCGCAATTCTACCTTCATGCCCCTCTCTGATATCCACCCCATCTCTCTGTGCCCACAGTCACTGCTTTGATCAGGCCCCCTCCTTGTCAAGCTGAACCACTGCTTTAACTTCACAACTGGTCCCTCTGCCTCCAGTCTTATATTCTTTGACATGCAGGCAAAAGGAGATTTCTAGAATAAAAATATCTGTCAGTCCCTTGTTTAAGGCCACCTACTGACATTAAAATTATATATAAATTCTTTCTCATGGTGCACAGGGCCCTGCAAGACTGGACATTCTTAGTCTTGAAGGCCTCAAGTCTCTGACTCATTTCATCCCTCAAGAGTTGGACAGCCCCACCTCCAGGACACTCCCTGGCTAGGAGCTCTTCCCTCATGCTCCAGGAGGCCACCTGGGTTCCCCCACTCTCCAGTGCTTCTGATGTTTTGTTAGATCATCTTCCTCATGAGGCTATAAAGTCCTTGTGTTTTGCTTCTGTGTCTTTCCATGCATATTAACGTGCCCAAGTCCTAGCAATTGCTCTGGTAATATTAGGTAGATGGGTGCATGGATGAATGAATGTTTTATCCTGCCTCAAGTATATTATATTCTGACTAGCTCTTGGTGCCAGACTGGAAAGGTTTAGACAGTGTCAACCAGTGCAATGAAGTGAATTAAAACTTTGTCACTTGACAAATTGAAGTGGATTAAAACTATGTCACTTGACAAATTGAAAAGGGATAGGGAATAGGGTAAGGGAAAGGGACCTAATGTTTATTGGATGGTTACTGATAGCTTCCTAGTGGGCACTTTTTAAAAATGTTATCCCATCCAAACTCCATAAAAATAATCTGAAATCAATACTATTTTCGTTTTATAGATCAAGAAATAAGGCATAGAAATATTAACTTGGCTGAGGCTACCCAACTAAGTGGCAAAGCCCAGAGTTAAACACAGGTCTCTGTCTGATTCCAAAACCCATGTTGTCTCCATGACAATTTTGCCCAAGGACTACTGGTAATGGTGATGGTCAGAATGCATGGGGAGGAAGACTACTGTCTCGGTCCTGGTGAGAGATGCCAATGTGGGGATGGTGAGGTGGGCATGGATTTTAGAGGCTCCTCTGAGGAGCATTACACAATCTGATGTCCAGATGAGACCAGAAGTGTGAGTGTGATTTCTAGGACAAGTGAATGGACAAAGGTGTCACTGCAGAGGGAGATTTGTTTTCCATGACCTTTAGAAGGATGTAACAGGGAGGCAGATCCTGCTCTCTGCAAAGATTGGCTTCCTGGCCAGGAGGAAATGGGCTGCTTGCAGAAGTGCAGAAGCTCATTGTCCCCTGGCAAGGATGGTGGACACTGAGGTACAAGCATCAGCAAGAGATGACTGGACTGGAAAATCTCAGCAGGCACACACTCTTCTGGCCAGCCCAGGGTCTGATTCACTCCAACACATGTTGAATGGGCAACAAAAACAATCCTTCTTCTTTAGCTTGTCCTCAACCTACATAAAGGTAACAAGGATGGTGGGGGGTGTGGGTGGAGGTGGTTAGCACAGATTGACAGGGTGGATGAATTTCAAAGGTCAACTACCAGAGCTCAGGCAAATCTGGCCAGGACTTCCTTCCCCTTCTCAGGTACCATGTGTCTGACATCAACAACATGCTTTATATCCTCTGGCTTTGTGCTTGGAAGGAAACATATGGACTTTCATATTAGCTTCCTTGAAATTCAATCAAATAAATTTATTTGGTTAAAATGAAATGTCTTTGGAACAGCTTCTAGGGTTTTTGTTTTGGCTAGTGTTTGTTTTTGTTTTTGTTTTTGTTTTTGAACAATCAAATTGCCCTTCTTTGCCGCCTTGCATTTTGATGGTCTGATGTCTGGGATCCATGGACAGTGCGACTTGGTCCTGGTTTTCCCATCAATTTGGTTTGAGATAATACTAGATGGCCAGTTCATTTCCAGGTAGGACAACCAGGAACCTGCTCCTCCAGCTTTCCTTGTTTATTGCAATTCCAGGGAGGCATTCCCCCGAGGCAGTAAGATATTTGTCCAGGGACCCATGGGAGATAGCAGCATTTGCACATTATAATGGATGATAAGGGAGAGAATGGCTGTGTTCCCACCCTTGAACCTCAGCCCAGCCTCTGACACCTCAGAGGCCTGGGGGAAGTATTGAGCCACCAAAGAAAAGCTAGTTAGAAATGAGCTTGGCAATCATTGAGTTTTCCTCCCGCATTTTACAAGTGAGCAAACCAAAGCCCCAGGCGCTAAGGGAGTGCTGGCAACGGGCTGCTCCATAACTCCAGAGCCCCAGCTCAGACTCCATCTCCCCACAGCCCACCTGACCCTCTGCCCCCAAAGAACCGGGAAACTCAGAACTAGAAGAGAAAGCACTAAGGACGGACACCGCATCACCCCAAGCAAGCACCTACCCCAGCAGCAGACTAGCAAGTGGTAGCATTTCTCTGCAGAGGCACAGAGAGATCTTGCAAACTTCCCTCAGCAGCAGTCTTGGCCTGGATTGGCTTGGTTATTGCACTGAGTTCATTCTGAGTATAATGGCTCTGCTCTCACATAAGTCTGCCTGACAACTTGATCTTTCAAATGTAAGAAAAAAATTAAACACTGTAATTTAAGTGTTGTGCCTTCAAAGTGCCTCCTTCCCAGAAATGGCAGTTAAGGGGGATGGGTCCTATTCAGGCTCTCGTCCCTGAATGTTTTCCAAAGTGGAGGAGACAGCAGCTTTGGGGCAATAAGGGTATGAAATAACCACATCTCACACATCCGGCCCAGACCAGTTAACGTGAAAAACTGTCCAGAGCCTGGCCTCCCGCTGCCCTGGCACCTGCTTTCTGAAGACGGAGGAGTGGAACAAACAGACATGAGCTCAGGGATCCTCTCTGGGCAGGGTTGGGGAGGCTGGGGGTCAAGCTCATTGGAGGGGTGTCCCCTCAAGTGAAGCCCAGACCACCACAGGTTTCCATCGCCAGAGAAAGCCTGGAACCGCGGCTCGCGGGGTGTCTGTCCAGCCTTCCACACCACCAGAGAAAATGACACTGGAGTTTCTGTAACTGGATTCTCCATCCTGCAGACCAGATGTGGAAAGTCAATGTCTGCTCCTCCAGGATAACAGTCTATTGAAATGGACCTATGCCTTTTTCCATCTTTTTTGCACAATTATGTTTTTAAGCTAAATTTAAGACATCAAGGAGGAGGAGTGGGAGGGCTCGCTATTGGTAAGATGAGGAGAATGTCTTCGATGTTCCTTGTCCTTTACAAAGCTTATTCACAATATCTCATCCCCACAATGACATGCCTGATTCTGGATATGGTTTTGACCATTATAATTTCAGCTTTTTTTTTTAAAGCATGGGTGCAGTAGACCTATTATCTCAGACCCAGACCCTCTCCACTCCCCCCACGACTGAGATGCACTCTACCTTCCCTGAAGTCCCAACTAACAGTCCTGCTTTTTCCCAGCAGTGCTGAGAAGTGGGTGAGTTTTTGAGTTAAGCCTCAGTTCCAGAAATTGACTGGCCAACTGAAAATGAATGGAATTCACTGAGAGGAGATGGGGCAGCTTGCAGCACTGACTAGAAGGCACAGGAGAAAGGCAACAAGTTCATGTTGCAAGGAAAGTCTAGTCTGGACCCTCTGAGGCCACCTCCATGGTCAGTGTCACTGCTACTCCACAGCATCTACTGGAACAATTCTCAACTGTGCCTCAGCCTCCACGTTCTTCTCAGGGTACAAAGACCCAAGCAGGAGCATCTCTTTCCCTCGCTGCAGGGGCCTGTCACGGTATACAGCTTTTTCAGTTTCCCAGTGAGGGACATACCTTCCCTCCCACAGAGCCTCATCCAATAGAGGATTTTCCCAAAACAAGAAGGTAGTTCGTATGCTATGCAGGGGCGGGGGGGAAGACATCTACACAGTAGGACAGCTGTCATCCCCATTTCACAAATGAGAAAACCAAGGCTCACAGCCTCATTACTTTAAGTGACTAGCTCATCGTCACATAGCCAGTAAGAAATGTCAAGTATCTTAAGGGTGACTGTGCTTTCCTCACAAATGAGGACATACTGTCTGCAGAGAGAAGGCTTTGAGTTTGCAGTCTTGCTTTGATAGATCCTACCTACCTCTGAGTCTGACAACAGTGCTCTGTAGGTTGAGAAAATCCCATACAAAGACAGTACTTCAACGCAGGCAAATAGCTCAGGACTGCCCGGACCAGGTTCTAAGTCTTCCTGTCTCTCGCTTTCTCCCTACCCATATCTGTGATCTTGCTGTGCTCCTGCCCCAACAAGATGAGCTCAGGGAACACAAGTTCATTCTGGAACTTGGAGTAGAATGTGAAGCAGAGCAGCAGAGGCTTTGGAGAGATAGCAAGAGTCTTGTGATAAGATGTCTGGGCTTTATCCTGAGTCTGTTGGGAGACTTGACAGGGTTTTCAGCAAGAGAGAGAGCTGAAAAAAATTTTAGGAATAAGGGAGTGGGTTGGAAAGAATAAAGAGTGGGTACAGAGAAGAAATTAGTAGGCCGATACGGTAGACAGGTGACCAGAATGGGGATGGAGAGATGTGGGAGTGAGGGGGTTCAAGAAATATTAAACAGTTGGAATCAAAAGTCTTGGTGATTAAGTAAATACAGCGTCGGTAAGGAGAGAGAAAAAGGGGAAAGCTGAATTGCTCAGGCAACCTGGTGGCCGGTGGGGCCATTCTCCAAGAGCGACAACACTGGTGGATGAGCAGGCAAAAGCAAGACATGAGGCTCCAGAGGCTGAGGACCAGGGCAGGAGGTTTAGAAGCTGAAAACTCAAATGCAGCCTCCTGGTTGGTCAGTATGGATCACGCCCCTTTCCACCTCCCTGGTCCTGTATCCAAAGCCTGCGACCAATCGGATTCAGCACTGCTCAGCGGGCATTGAAAGCCAAGTAAACCAAGCCAAGTGAAAATGCCTTGCAGGTAGTCGTGCTATGCTCAGACACCTGGGATGTCCTGTCGGCTCTGCCTCGAACTAGTTTAGCAACCTTGAGCAGATCACTTGTCCTCCCTGGGTCTTGGTTTCCTGGCCATCCCTAACACTCCAGGGTTTATGGATGAATATTTGAGGAGGTGAAGTGCTATGTAAATGTTTACTGCTAATAACAAATCGTCCACAGAACGTCTGTGTATCGCCTGGGCAACCCAACGGCTTTAAAAGTCTTAAGTGGCTCTTGTTCTGATTCATCACATTCTATGCATTTAACTCCCAGAACAAATTTAGCCCTCAAAATATCTTGGTACATTTTCTACCCACCCCTTAACATTTAACTCCTCCATCTTCCATACCACTTCTCCATTTCTGCATCACCTGTTCCCCCAGCACACCCTCATCCTTTTCCTCTTCACACAAGGAGTCCAGCCCCACCCACCCTTCCTCCAGAGGAGACAAAAGCCACCAGGGACACAGCTTCACGGGGTCTTTGCCAGCCACCTCCAGAAAAAGAAACCAGCAGGGCATCTGAACAAAAGGGAACACAGGCAGGGGAGGAAAGGGGAAGTTAGGACCCAGTGAAGGGAGGGGCAAGAGAGTTAGATTTTTTTTTTTGTAATAGGCTCTATGCCCAGCCCAATGCAGGGCTTGAACCCACGACCCTGAGATCAAGACCTGAGCTGAGATCAAGAGACTGATGCTTAACTGACTGAGCCCAGGTGCCCCAGGAAGTTAGATTCAAACTTGGCAATTAGAGTAGCTTCCCCCCACACCTGCTACACACATTACTATGTGCTCACACACTGTGAGCTTGAAGCACCAGGATCCCAGGAAGATCTCCACAGGGTGCCAATTTCAGCAGACATTCCAAGCCTCTCTGGTCTTTGGCTAGAGCACTGGCATCCCCAACAGTGGCCTGGAGTTCCAGCTCACCTATTGCTCACTGGGACCAGCAGCTCAGCAAGGAACCAAGGTTGACACTGTCAGAAACATTTGCATTAGCCACACTCAGGTCACGCCACCTCCTTAAAGCAACATTTCCTCTCTAACGTCCAGCACTGCCAAGATCTTAAACACAAGGTTATAGAATGACCTAGGCAGAGAGGTAGAAGTTCAACAACCCCTCATTCACAGATGGCCAAATTTGATGTGCAGGTTTTTGCTCCAAGGAAACATCTATTAAAACAACTTAGTCCAGTTTCCCTCATCCTGTGACCTTTTGGTTTGTTTGATCTTCCTTCCCTGCCTACTTACCTGTGCCCCCATAGTAGTTCTTGCATTATAAGGACCGAGGGGCATTTCAAAGAGTTTGCCATTGAGAAAAGAACTCAGAACCATTGGCTTCCTCTCACTCAGCTGTGGGCTCCTTCACACCTGGCTGGGAGCGAGATGGGCAAGTCCCTTTGAACAGCAGACGCCGCCATGCGGAGAGCTGATAAGAATAATAATAGAAATGTCTACCGAGCACTTACTGGGCACCAGGAACTGTTGTGTCTCATGTGCATTAGCTCATCTAATCCTCACAACCACCCCGAGAGGTAGATACTATTCTTATTTTCACTTTGCAGATGGGGGATTCCAAGTACAGAGAGGTCAAGTAACTGGCCCCAAGTCCCCCAGCTAGTAAGCAGCAGAACTGGGATTTAAAACCAGGCAGGCAGCTACAAATAGGGCCTCTCTGCGAACAAACCATGCCCAAGGTTGCTCTCGAGGCAAAAGAAGTCAAGTGGGTAGAATTTCCATCTTCTGTTCCCACCTCTCCTTTTTCGAGGTGCTATTTGGAGCCCCCTTAGTGATGGGTGCTGCAGACTTCACTCAAGTAAAGTGGGGGCAACGGAGTGGAGTGAATGTCTTCGGGTGAAACGCAAACACTGTGTCCGAGATAATTTGAGCTGGGACCCAATTATCAGCCCCCTTTAAATTATGTGATGCTACTTCTCTGATAAGGAAAGTTCATTCTGCCCTAGGGCTTCTTCCTCACCTTCCCCAGACATATCCCCAAAACGGAACACTTTGGGTATCCTTCAAAAGCTACTTCTAAAACCCACAGGGACCTTATTTGTTTGAAAATAATGTGAGAACTAGACACTCTTCTCCATCCCCAGCAATTCTTTGAATTAGTTTATGTTGCATGACCAGTTTTCTGAAAGGGAACTCCTTTGAGCCTAGCCTCTGAGCCTCTGTCCAAATCCCCCAGGCAAGATAAAGGCAAGGTTCCCTCTTGCTCAATTCCTGTGCTACTAGCTGATATTTGATTGTTACATTTCAAATACCATAGACCACAAATCCTTTCCCCCAATAGACCTCAGTGCTCCAAAGAAGAGACCCCAAGATTTATGAACTTCAAATCTCTCATTCAGACATCCTTGGTTTATAAATCTCAAAGACTCCCCATTCAATTATACACCTCTGCTCAAGTTCCTAATGGAAGCCATCGAAAACCTGAGAAACACTGGCTTCACATCATTATAATAGTTCCCTTGGTAAGCTTCCCTTTGGAAGTATCCCTTTCCCCAACCCCCAAACACATTGGCTGATCATTATTATTTGACACCAAAACTCACATACTGTCTGTTCTCTGCCCAAACTCAGATTCCAGTTCTTTGTTCAGGCCTAGCCACACTCAGGTCACGCCACCTCCTTAAAGCAACATTTCCTCTCTAAAGTCCAGCACTGCCAAGATCTTAAACACAAGATTATAGAATGACCTAGGCAGAGAGGTAAAAGTTCAACAACCCCTCATTCACAGATGGCCAAATTTGATGTGCAGTTTTTGCTCCAAGGAAACATCTATTAAAACAACTTAGTCCAGTTGGGAGGCCAGGCCACCCCATACCTGAGAAAAGGTGTTCGAATTGCAGAAGCCCATCCCTTTCCAGCCTGTACTCCCACCCTCCAGACCTGGATTCCCATTACATCGCTTTCTCTTCAAATCATCTTCACCTCAAACAGTATGACTCATTTTTCTCCTTCCAGTATCTGTTTCCTCCCAACTTGGGGTTCTTTCATGTCTTTCTGAAGCTGACACCAGAATCCAGGGAAGAAAGAAGAACCACCAGAAAGCTTTTGCCAGGCTCCGATAATGAGCTCTGTGCTGCCCGCCCCTCTCCCGGCTGCTCACCGAAATTCTTTGTCAGTTCCTTCTAGATTGGCCCCAGCCTCTCACAGACACATTTCTTTCAAACCACTCACCCCTTGTTCTGCAAGTATTTACTGAGTGCCCACCTCATGCAAGACATTGTCTTTTGTGCCAGGGAGGATGCCAGGGTATGGAGAAGTGACCCCTGCCTTCCAGAATTTCCAGTCTCAATAAGGGGATCAGCAAAAGGAAATGCAAAGCTTAGAGAACCCTTTCCAGATGAGAAGCATGCACTCTACCCGCTGAAGAAGTTGACAAGTGAGGTTAAACCTGGGGGGCAGGTAGAATTAGGGTTGGAGAAGGGGAATAGGAAAGAGGCTCTCCACGGGGGACCGTGTGAGCAAAGACCAAACCTACTGGAGGACCGTAAGTCCACTGCTCAGCGTGGAATGGCCAGAATAGGGTCGTGGGAGGTTAGAGCGGAGATGTATATGGCAGTAGGGAGACCTGAGCAGACAGAGGAAGCTTTCAAATGCGAAGCTTAGAAATGCGTCTTGTAGACAGGGCCAAGCCCTGTTGGAGCTAACTGCTCACCAACAAAATCAAAGCCAGAGGAAAGGCAACAGGGCCTCCAACTGACAGCCATGGTCCTCTGCCTGAGAATCGACAGTGATTTCAGCTGAGCCAAGCTGACTTCGTGACTTTCAGCCCTGACCTCAGGCCGGGGTCCGGGCCAGCAGGGAGAGCCACCTGTGACTCCGGCAGCCCACGGTTACTTGACAAAGTCCTCTGGAAAGAGTTCAGGCCTCCTGACCCGTGCTGTCTCAACTAGATGGCAAGCCGTGCTGCCTCCTGGGCTTCGGTTTCCTCATCTGAACCATGAGGGGTTTAAATAAGATGAGCTAAGTCCCTGCCAGCTTGAAAGCGCTATCTTGAAAACTCTCTGGAGCCCCGACTTCCTTCCTTTATGATTCTGGGGTTTCATTTTTCCCTCTAGTGTTCTTCCTTCCTCTGTCCACTGTTTTCTGGCCATTGTCTTTCTCCAAAATAGCACTTTTTTAAAATATGAAATAGTCATTTATCATAGAAAATTTGGAAAATGCAGAAAGGCAGAGAGACAATACAAAGTCATCTATAAACCAGTCATCTGGAGAGAAACACCGTTAACAACTTGACCTATAGCCCTATTCACATACTTATATTTTTAACCAAGTTAGCACACAGCACACAGTGTTTTGAAAATTTCTTTTCTTTTCACACACACACACACGTGTTTGAGAATTCCATTTCTGCTATTGATTGATTGGGTTGGGCTTGGACCAACTCTCCCACTGGGAGCTAGAAAAACTAGAGATCATAAAACAAAATCTGAAGGCATGTGAAAGATGATCAAGGCAGTGAAATTTTGTGGTGCTATCATGTGAAAGAGGAAGGAAATCAAGAGAAAGGAATTCAGAAGGGGGGGAGCCTCAAAAGCAATATCTCAAAGCAATAGCTTGAGTTTTCAAACAAAAGCAGTGATGGAGAAGCTGAGAAACCAATGAGCCTTCAGCAGTCTTGTGGGGTCCAGGGTCCACTAGGAAGGAGGGGGCCTGGGAAACCCCGCAGGAGTTCAGAGGGCTGTGCATCAGAGCAAAGACGGAAGCCCAGCTTTGAATCATGTCAATTCCTGATGGAGTCAAAGTGACCTACCCCCAGATTAGCTAACAGCCAGCAACAAGCCTATATCACCTCTGGAGGAAGATAACAACACCCAGAACCTCAATTTATCTCTCTAATTTTTCAAAACAAAATGTGTGGCTTTCAGAAACACATATATGGTAATGAGGCCTAGAGGACTTTCACTACCAGTAGGATGGAAAACTGTGGCAGACCAGTGCCCCACAGAGTGCAATTAGAAAAGCAGATAAAATGCAAACGTCTTGTTTAAAGGCATCAGGGAGCCTGTGGGCCAATGAGGACATCGCTGTCCAGGGAGGGGATAGCGGCAGAGAGGAAGCTGCTGACCTGCGGCGGTGGCTTCTCTGGGGGCCTTTGTCAAGTCTGTGGACAGAAAATAGCTGAGAATATTTTTCCCAGGTGGTGGTCAGTGTCAGGAGATCAAGAAACCATCAGAGCTCCAGAAGTCTCATGGAGGTTAAGTGACAAAAATTGGAGATCCAAGGACCCTCAAATATCTCTGATTTTTGCCACAGTACATTTGCCAAATTCTAGAACTGCAAAGGGCGGGAGTCTAAAATTCCCAGCAGGGGATTTCTGGCAGTTTCATAGTGCTGAGGAGACAAAGATTAGAGCTTGGGAAAAGGGCCCCAGTGAACATTCCAGAGACTCAATTGGAAACCTTGGAGGTCTAAGCCTGGGGCCAGGAGCAAACCAGGGGTAGACAAAGTCTTACCAAACCATAGCAACAGCCTTGACTCCTGACCCATCCTAATCCCTGGATAGTCAGGCGATCAGCTCCCACACTGCCCGCCTCAGAAAGGAAAGGCAAACCCTTCCTATTGTTGATAACTACTTCTGGAGTCTCTAAAAAGTGTTATACATAACAGTCCAGAATTCAGTCAAAAATCAGAAAGCACACCAAGAAGTAGGACCACGGCACCAAAAACCATGAATAAAAACAGTTGTGAGAAACAGACCACAGTTACCCAGATACTGTAAATAACCAACATAGACCACAAAATAAATATGATTCGAGCCTTTAAGGAAACAGAAGGGAAGATGATGAAAATAAATGAAAGGATAAAGATTTTCACCTGAATTCTAGAATCTATTTTTAATAGACTCAACTAGAAATTCTGGAACTAAAAAATTAAACATCTGAAGTATGAACTTAATCTTTGACATGAGGAACTCAACAAACTTTTTAAGAGCAATTTGGACAAGCAGTTTAGAGAAGATTGAGGTTATGAATATAAAGACACATCAATAGAAAATATCCAAACAAGATAATTTTTTTAAAGTAGGCTCCACGCCCAGCGTGGAGCTCAGCGTGGGCCTTGAATCCATGATCCCAAGCAGAGATCCTGAGTGGAGATCAAAAGTCAGATGCTCAACTGACTGAGCCACCCTGGCACCCTCAAACAAGATAATTTTTAAAATGGGAAATATGCAAAAGAGGATAAAACACTGGGAGTTATGGTCAAAAGAGTTAACATACATGAAAAGGTAGTCCTACGAAGAAAAGGAAGAAGTGATTTTTGAAACGATAATGGCCAAGAACTGATAAAGAGTGTAAACTCACAGATTCAAGAACATATTCGAATCCCATAAATAAATTCATCCCTAGATGCAATGCAGGAAAACTACAGAAAACAAAAAAGGAGAAAGTCTTGAAAGCATCAGACACATCATCTTTAAAGGAGCAACAATAAGACTTTAATCTGACTTCCCACAGAGATGATGGAAGCCACCAGACAATGGAACGCAAGCCTGAAAGTGTTAAAGTGAAGTTAACGGCTAGCCCAGAAATCTACACAGACCAAAACTAGTCCTCAAAAACAAAGGCAACGTAAAGACAATCTTAGGCAAATAAAAATGGTGAATTTGTTACCATTGGGCCTGCTTTAAAAGATATCTAAAAGGAGTTTATTCAAGCAAACGAAAGATGATCCTGGATGAAAATACAGAAATGTATGGAAGACAGAAGAATAACGGAAGAGGTAGAAATATGAGAAGACATAAATGAATACTGACTTTACAAAATTAAATAACGTGAATGTTCGTGGGGTTTAACATATATGTAGAATCGAAATGCATGAAGATGATGTAAAAGGTAGAAGAGTGACTGTAGATAAAATATTCTAAGGTCTAGCATTGTTAGGGATGTGGTGAAAATAATAGTTTCTGTTAGACAATAAGTCAAGGGTGTACATTTTCTAGTTTAACCACTAAAATAACAGTGAAAGAATGCATAACCACCAAGTTAATACAGGGGGGGAAATGAAATACTCAAATATTTATTTACTCAAAAAGATGACATACAAGGAGAGAAAAAAGAATATTAACACAGGTAGGTGGAATAGAAAGCAGCTATAGTAAATGGTAGATAAGAACCCGGGAGTCTCAGTAACTGCATTACATGAAATGGGCAGAGTGGTAAATATTAATAGCTTAATTGAAAATACAAATGTACTAAACTTGTAAAAGTGGATTTTTAAAATCCAACTATATGCTGCTTTCAAGAAGCACTCTTTATATATGGGTACATAGAAAGGAAGTAAACTAAAGGGTGGAAAAGATAACACAAACTCCAGCCAGAGGAAACATAGGGTAGTTATTCTAATAGTACAGAGAGTAGACTTTATAGCAAAAACATTATCTGGTGAAGATTTATTTAATTATAAAGGAGTCAACTCACCAGAAAGCTACCATAATTCTAAATTCATATGCATACAATAACATCACTTTAAAATATTTAAGGCAAAAATTGACAGAATTAAAAGGAGAAACAACAAATCCACACTCAGAGTGAAGCTGATACATCTCTCTCCATAGCTAATAACAGACCCAAAAAAATCAGTAAGGAAAGAGAAGATTTGAAAACATAATTAACAAATGAGCTAACTGGCGAATGTAGAGCACCATGTTTCCTTTTATATAATGCTCAAAAACAGGCCAGATGATGTTATTAGAAATATGACGGTGACTACTTTTGGAGAGGACAAAAGCACATAGCTGTTGGAAGTGGGCATGACAGAGAGTTTCTGGGGTACAAGTAATGCTATTTCTTGACCTGGGTGGCAGTTAGATGGGTATATTCATTTAGAGATGACTCATGGGACGGGTATAACTCAGTGAAAAAACTTTATTAAATGTATTTGTATAGTTGGAACACTACCTAGAACAATAAAAAACCATCTCATCGCTATCATCAAAATGAGGAAATCTTAAAAATTATGATAAGTGAAAATAGCACATTACAGGATATTGCAATTTTTATAAATCATAAAAAATATGCTTTATATTTTTATGGCGATATATATAGAAAAAGCATAATTTCTGGATGGGAAAGCACATACCAATTTCAGGAAGAGAGTCACCTCTGGGGAAGTAAGGAAGGGAGGACTATAAGAGGCTTCAACTGTAGCTGTAACCTTTTATTTCTTAAAAAAGTTCTTTTTTTCAATGTACTCTTTTTTTTTTTTAAGCTTTCATTTATTTGAGAAAGGTTGGGGGGAGGCAAGAGAGAGAATGAGCAGGGGGGAGGGGCAGAGGGAGAAGCAGACTCCCTGGTGAGCAGGGAACCCATGCAGGTTTCAATCCCAGGACCCTGGGATCATGACCTGAGCCGAAGGCAGATGCTTAACGACTGAGCCACCCCAGTGCCCCTCTTAAAAAGTTCTTAAATAAATACGGCAAAATGTCAACATTTGTTAAATATGCCTGGAGTGGATATAGATATTTGTTATATTGTTGTAATTTTCTATATAAAATATTTCATAATTTCTGAAAGTTTTAAAAAATGTAAATATGTTCTTAGGTCAGCAAATATTCTGAAATAGGAATTTTTAATGGCTGCAGGTTTTTACCACAATGAATAGTACTCTGATGATAAATATTCTTATTTTAAATTTTTGCGGTACCTCTAATTTCTTTGGTGACATTCCTAGATGTCTAATTCTTAAGTCAAAGTTTACAAGCATTTTTAAAGCCTTTAACAGATAATGACAGTCATCCATTAACCCTTACAAGAAGGGTGGAAACCAAAAAAATCCTTTCTGTACAGGCCTGGAATAGAGTCCGAGACCCATATTCTCAGTCCGACTCACATGTCCACCCTCAAGTGTGCCCATCCCCAAACACTTTTCACTAATTGTCATAATCTGACTCCATGAAAAAAGTTCTGTTGTTTACCTAGAAGGAGCTAATAAGGAAGGGCCAGCTCAGCTAATCCCCCAGTATTCACACTGCATGTACATAATGAACCTGGACCACCAGAGGACCCCGAGATAGTGAAAGAGTGGTTACCCCTCACTGCACGGCGATGACCTTGATGGTCTGATAGTGCATAGTCCAGGTAAGAAGGTGGGATCCTGGGCCTCCAGCCTGGGAACAAGCTCATTCCCTCAAAGGAATGGCTCACAACTCTCAACTCAGCTGTCCTTCCATCTCCATTTTTTTTTAAAGATTTTATTTATTTATTTGAGAGAGAGAAAGAGAGAGAGCATGAGAGGTGAGAAGATCAAAGGGAGAAGCAGACTCCCCATGGAGCTGGGAGCCCGATGTGGGACTCGATCCTGGGACTCCAGGACCATGACCTGAGCTGAAGGCAGTCGCTTAACCAACTGAGCCACCCAGGTGCCCTTCCCATCTCCATTTTAAATGGGCTTCCTAGAAGGCCATTTCCCCACCACTAGCAGCACCTCTGCCTCAACAGTTAGGGGCCAGAATAGTTCAAGGCCTGACCTGTCAGATGGCGCTTTTGCATTCCCCCTCCTGGCTGAGAAGGAGAAGCCTGAGCTCCTCCTCCTAGAAGGAATGCCTCACTCATTAGGACAAATCCCTTGCCCTCTCAATTAGCCCTGCATCTTCATGCCTCCAAACCTTTGCTCCTGTCCCTTGTGCAGCCTAATATACTTTTTCATTTCTCTTAACCTAGAGAAAGCCTCTCATTCTTCCGGGCCTAGATGAAAAAGTTACCTGCCCCATAAGACATCCCTCTCTCCTCAAGTCACGATGTATCGGTCTTTCCCGGGGGGCCTCTGTTTGCACCCTGATTGATGTTGTTGCATTCTGTTTTGTTTTCTTTGTGTGTTTATTCATTCAGTAGCAATGTACTGAAAGATGTGCTCCATGCCAGGCACTGTGCTCAGCACTGGGAATATATACATGATCCCAATTTTGGGATGACAAGGGGGAGATAGATGGGCATAGGGAACATTACAGAAAAACAGGGAAGGTCAGATTATGTCCTTTGTTAAACTCCTCCAGTGGTTTCCCACCTCACTCAGAGCAAAGGCCAGGGTCATTACATAGATCTAGACCAGCCTGACTGTGGTTGTTTCTTGAACTGTCTTCCATCACTTCTCTCTCACTCACTATTCCTCTAACCTCTGACCTCCCCATTGTTCCTCTAACATCCAGCATGATTTTGCCCCAGGACATTTGTACTTGCTGCCTAGAAAACTCCTTCCTTCAATATTTGCAGGGCTTTCTCTGTCCTTCCTTCCAATATGTTGTCAAATATCACTTTCTCAATGAGTCCTTTACTGGCCGCTTGTCTAAAATTTTCACTCTCTTCCTAACCCATCATACTCCCCTTCCTAAACATCAATTTCACTGTATATACAGTATTATTTGATTTATTTATTGTGTATTGTTTGTCTACTCCATTGGATTGTAAGCTTCAAGTGGAGAGGAGTTTTTGTCAGTCTTATTTATTCCTCTGCCTGAAACAGTACCTGGCATGTCATAGGTCTTCACTAAATATCTGCTGATTAGATCAACCAAAGCATGATGAGGTGCTACGGAAGATGAACATAGGGCAAAGGAAGAAACAGCTCTGGTAGATCTCCCCACAGCCTGCCCCCCCCAGAGCCCAGAGTGTTCACACACTGAGAAACAGAGATCCAAGAAAGCCCGATTTCATTGGCTTCCCCTGCTAGTATAATTGGCAAAATATGAAATAGTCTCTGTGGCCAGATCCGTAGCTAGTCAGTCTGCCCAAAATATACATTAAACATCTTCGGTGTGCCAAGGACCGTACGAGGTTCCAGGGGCCCAACAGGGAACAAAATGGCTGTCCCCTGACTTCATGGAGTTTATTAGCCAATGAACAACAATAAAGTGAGTGAAAAACATAATCATATGTGTAACAAGCACTAGAACTCCTGCCCAAGTCATATCTTCTAGGGACTAAGAAGCTGTGTGGCTGAGCGGGCATGTGTGTGGGCTCAGGAACCACCCTGCCTGATTCAGTCCGAGTTGCACAATTTCTTAGCTGTGTGACCTTGGGCAAGTTGCCTACCCTCTCTGAGCTTTGGTTTCTTCCTGTGCCTGAGGGTGAAATAGGTAATCTGCATAAATAAGTTAAAGCACCTTGGCCAAGCAAAATGTTATTTCATAATCACCGTTTTTTGCTGAGTGTCATTAAGGGAAGAAGGGTACGGAGACAACCAGTGCAGCCCAAGGCCACGCCTTATGAAGTCATTACATCAGCTCATTGGCAGGTGTGCAGCTGTTTCCTACTTGGCCCACGTTATGCAGTTGGTCAGAGGCTGGAGCAGAAAAACAGCAGCCAGAACTTGTCCCTGCCTGTGTGTGCCTTGGTCTAATCAGCACAGCAAACTCCTTCCTTCCAGCTTGGGGTGTGATTATTCCCTTGTGCAGAATGAGATTTGGGCTTAGTTTAGATTCCGTAACTAAGTGTCCATTATGCAGTGTACTGAGCAGCAAGCACGAAGATCACAGGGACCTCGCGCAGTTGGAGCTGCAATCAGCACCCTCAGGGCCATTGTGTCCCTACTCCTCGGCGTCCTCACCACTTCCTCCCCTGGCTGCCTCCCCCACGCCTACAGCACCAGTGGCCGTGGGCCCTGGGCAGCTGTGGAGGACTCCAGAGCTCTTGCCTAAAGCCTCGAACTGAGCCGAGCCAATAACCAGCAGCGGGCTTCTGATGGCTGGTGACAGTTACAGCATTCCCAGCCACCCAAGTACTGCTGAGTCCGTGATAGGGTGTGTTTCTGGGTGCCTTCCAGAATCCTCTCTTCGCACATCTGCCAAGCTCTGCCCTGACCTTCCTTTCCTTCCCACACTTTCTTCCCTTCCCTCGGAGATCCTAGCTTCACCAGCAAAGTCCCCCACACCTACACAAATTCAAGGCCTCCTTCCCTTTCCTGTGTCCCCAGAACAGCAGATGAGCAGTGTGGCTCTGTGACTTAGCACATAATAGCACGGTTGTTGGATTGTATTTCCCCCAAACCTAAACTGTGACCTCCTTCAAGGCTGACAGTGTTTCTTTTTGCTTTGTACCCCTATGCCCAGGGATCCACACGGCAGGAGGATAATAAGCCTTGGTTAGGAATGAACGAACCACAGAAGGAAGGAAAGAAGGAGCAAATGCCTTCCAAAGGACAAATCCAGGAAGGGAACAGATGGGAAAGGGCCATAGAAAGACCTAGGGCTGGGCAAGCTGGTTCTTTCCATCTCCCTGGGTCAAGGGTTAGGCAAGAGCCTAACCTTAGCCACTGTGTAGCTGACTATGCATGGAAGCCCTCATTCAAGCCCCAGATCTGTGGGTTGCCAGCTATGACCTTGGGCAGTCTACTTGCCATTCCAGGCCTCAGTTTCTCCATCTACAAAGGAAGGAAAAGGGCAGTTGGGCTAGGTGATCTCTTCTAGCTTTAATATGTTACAATTTTTTAATCCAATTCTTGATTGGCAAATTTAACACTAATAGAAAAATAGATTCCCTGCTTCTGTCGCCAGGACCCCCAAGTACCCAGAGGGGCGCCTGGGTGGCTCAGTGGGTTAAAGCCTCTGCCTTTGGCTCAGGTCATGATCTCAGGGTCCTGGGATCGAGCCCCACATTGGGCTCTCTGCTCAGCAGGGAGCCTGCTTCCTCCTCTCTCTCTCTCTCTCTCTCTCTCTCTCTGCCTGCCTCTCAGCCTGCTTGTAATCTCTCTCTCTCTCTCTCTGTCAAATAAATAAATAAATTCTTTTTAAAAAAAAAGGACCCCAGAGAGAAGTTCACTGTAATCATTCTGCAGGAGTCTTTCTCCCACCTGAATGGACTGCCACCATATGTAATTGCATCCATCACAATGAGGCACTGGAAGCCATCAGGGTCCTGGACACCCTGGGATCAACCAAAGCATAGTCTACGGACCACTGGACAAAACATAACTTATTCACTATGTTTCAGGTAATAGCCAGAAAAAGGTGAATTGAGAGGCATCAGGCTTCAGCAAGGATAAAAAAAAGTGCTTAGGGAATAAGAGGGAAGAGACTCAAGTTGAAATAAACTGTGTCTTATATGATCTTAAATATCACTTTTTCTTGTCTTGCCTGGAGCAAAAGAGATGAGATCTCTACCTTCAGATAGTAGTAAGAGTAGAGGCCGAGACAGACCCAAGTTGAAAAAACCAGCTCTGGGGGCGCCTGGGTGGTTCAGTCTGTTAAGCATCTGCCTTGGGCTCAGGTCATGATCCCGGGGTCCTGGGATTGAGCTCCCTGCTCAGCAAGGAGTCTGCTTCTCCCTCTGCCTGCCACTCCCCCATCCCATTCGTGTGCTCTCGCTCTCTCTCAAAATAAATAAATGAAATCTTAAAATTCAGCTCAGGGCGCCTGGGTGGTTCAGTGGGTTAAAGCCTCTGCCTTCGGCTCAGATCATGATCTCAGGGCCCTGGGATCGAGCCCTGCATCGGGCTCTCTGCTCATTGGGGAGCCTGCTTCCTCCTCTCTCTCTGCCTGCCTCTCTGACTACTTGTGATCTTTCTCTCTGTGTGTGTCAAATAAATAAATAAAATCTTTTTTAAAAAAATTCAGCTCAGTCCCTAACTAACTCTGAGGACTTGAGCAAGTTTCTTTGTCTCTCTGAGACTCAGTTTCCTCGTTGTAAGAATATGGGTAAAGAGTATCTATCTACTTCACAGGGTTATTATATGAGTTTGAAAAGATCATGTATAATTATCATCAATGAATACTAAAACCACTGGGTGAAAGAGTGATGGGGGATATTCACACAAACTCAAAGTATTACCCTGCAGACTCCTTAAAAATTCCAAAGGAAAATTATATCTCCACAGTGTGGAAATCAGGCAAACACTACCTTAACCAAGTGATCATAACATCACCAATGATGAGACAAAGTGACACTTTATGCCCCCTGATATGACGCACTGAGGAACACACAGCATCACTTATGTAATTATTTTTGCCAACAATATTTACCCCAAATCTTTCTGTGAGGAAACATCAAACAAATCCAAAATTGAGAGACATTTTGCAAAATAACTAGCTTGGATTCTTCAAAATTGTCAATGGCACGAAAGGAAAAAAGGGCTGAGAAAGTGTTCTAGAATAAAGGAGACTAAAGAGGTATGAAATGTAAATGCAATGTGCGACCCTTATTTAGATCCTGGATGGAAGAAAGAAAGGAGGGAGAGAGGGAGGGAAGGGAGGGAGGATTACTATTAGGAAAATCAGAAAAATTTGAATAATGACTGTATAATAGATAATGGAATTGTTTTAATGTTAAATTTCCTCCGTGAGATAATTTTAATTTAGTAATGTAGAAAAAGGCTCTTGTTCTGAGGAGATATATGCTGGAATATTTAGAAGTGAAGTGTCACAATGTCTGCAAGTAACTGAAGTGATTCAAAAATAGAGAGAGAAGGAGGGAGAGAGAGAAAGCAAAAATGTGAAACTAGGTATAAGAAAGTAGGTGTAAGAATTAAAGCAATTAGTGAAATTTGACGTTTCATTGTACATTCCTACTACTTCTTATGGGTTTGAATTGTTATCAGAAGAAAGATTTAGGGGAAAGGATAATGCATACAAAGTTCTTGGCACTTAATAAGAGCTCATAAATAGTAAACATGATATGATGGTGGTGATATGTAGATTTGACTATTAAAATCTAAAAATGACTATTTTCTCCCCATATCTCAGTTCCTGACATGCCATGTGAGATGGCTCAATGAGATAGGCCATTCTGGAGTTCAGTTTCCCCATCTCGAAGGCAGGAGGGACATCAGATTCATATGTGGAATACAGGAGAGAAAAGGGGCACCCAAAGGAGGATAAAGATTACACACAGAGGGCGCCTGGGTGGCTCAGTGGGTTAAAGCCTCTGCTTTCGGCTCAGGTCATGATCTCAGCGTCCTGGGATCGAGGCCCGCATCGGGCTCCCTGCTCAGCGGGGAGCCTGCTTCCTCTTCTTTCTCTCTGCCTGCCTCTCTGCCTACTTGTAATCTCTCTCTTGCTCTGTGTCAAATAAATAAATAAAATCTTTAAAAAAAAAAAAAAAGATTACACACAGAATGAAGCAATCAAACTCCACTCAAGGCTGGGATAAATTCTTCTACATTACCACAGTTGTGACGGTGACACTCTCTGATTACTCTGATTATTCCTGAACCCATTCCTGGCTTATTTTTCTCTTTTTGCATTCACTTCCAGATTCTGATCTCTGATAAAATTGTCTTTCCATGCTTTCTAAATGTCCTATGAAACTTGAAAGGGGAAAAGAAAAGCCTGTTTAAGAAGACTTGAAGAGAATGCAGTCTCAACTGGATGGATAATACAATCCTACGAACATTGAATACCTTCTTCTGTGTCAGGCACTTGGCACAGAAAGCAATAAGAGCCTTTCTTGTCCCTGCTTGAAGGGCTCATAGACTATCAGAGGAAAAAACACATACGCAAGAAACCAGACAAGTCACATGAACTCTTTGTTGAACACTGTGTGGCATGTAAAACATAATAGGGTCATTGTAAATAGGCATTTAATAAATAACTGTTGAATGAAAGAGTAGTTGGATGGATGGATGGATGGATGGATGGATAGATGGATGGATGGGAGGGTGGGTGGAGGATGGATGGATGGATGGACTGATGGAAGAACAGACAAGAGAATAGAGAGGTTAGTTGTGAATAACTCTCAACACAGGCAGAGTAGAAGTGCCCAGGGAATTGCCTCCTTCAGGATGTACATATACCAAAGCTGCCAGTGGCTGGTTTGGGTTCCTGGAAGCCAATAGATTTACAGTGGAAATCCTGGAATCACTGAGAAAATTCATAAAAGAGTAAAGAAAGCCAATACTTAAATAAAGAGTAACTGAAAACAGTACTTGAGTGGGACAACTTATACTCACTGCCATATTTTAATTTTGTCCTAATCATATCTTTCCGTAAGAACTGTAAACCCTAGATTATAATTAAGACATAGCCTAATAGTTACACTGTTGTTTTAATAAGGAGTTTTCTTTTAAGAAAAAGCAAAATAATATGGCTGAATCATGCTCTTCATCTCTTACCCCTTCTCAGTCACAGAAAACTGGAGTGAATGGATTTGTCTCTCCTCCACATTTCTTCCAACTGGTAGACACCAACAATGTGAGCACACCTAAGCGAAATTGCCAGACCTTTGAAAGATGTCTCCCTAATCTATCCAGAATAGATGACAGCAAAAGAAAACAAAGGCTTATCTTACTGGGGTAGTGGTGTGGTATAGTCACTAATCCTGCTGATTTTAGGATCAGGCCCTGGCACCGTCCTTAATCTTTCTAAGCCTCAATTTCCTGATCTACAAAATGGGGGCAATAAAAGTATCTATTTCATAAAGTTGTCATAGAAATTAAAATTTTTTTTAAAAAAAATGATATGTCAGTTAGCACTCTGTGTCTCAAAGCAAGCACCCAATAGCTATTGGATATCACGGAGAGATGAGAAATAAAAGAAAAGCTGGTAACTGGGGCCTCCATTTGCAGTTCTCAGCTGACCCAGTGCTGGCTTGGTCACTTACTGGTTCACCTTGAACAAATTACTTCTGCATCCTGGGCTTCAGTGTCTTTATCCATAAAAGTCCCTCCCCGTCTAAGATGTTTTACTGTTAGAATAAGAGCACAGAGAGAAAAAGAAGTCAGCATGGTTAAGAACAAATGCTCTCGGACTCCTGGGTGGCTCAGTTGGTTAAGCATCTGCCTTTGGCTCAGGTCGTGCATGACCCCAGTATTCTGGGATCGAGTCCCACATCAGGCTCCTTGCTCAGTGAGGAGCCTACTTCTCCTTCTGCCTACCACTTCCCCTGCTCGTGCTCTCTCTTGCTCTCTCTTTCTGACAAATGAATAAATAAAATCTTTTTTTTTAAAAAAAAAAAAAGAACAAATGCTCTCTCCCATTGCAGACTCTCACCACATGGCCAGAGTTGGTAGTAAGTCTGGGCCCATGTTGCTACCTTGGATGCATCTGACGGCAGAAAAACAGTCCCACTAGACTTGGAGGCCCTGGGAGAGATGTTGGGGCCCCTTCAGATCCAATTATAATGCTTCTGGTTCCACTTGAAGATGCTCCTTCCCCTCCAATGGCTGACACTGTTGGCTTTGGCTGTCTATATTCAACAGCCATTTCTTCCTCCTTCCTGGAGATAAGACAAGATAAGAAGGGTCCCAGCCACTGAGAGTGAATCATGATTGATCTAAACTGATGTTTTCCAATGGAAGGTGGTACAATCCCCATGCCAATCACAGTGCCCAGAGGGCTCCATTGGCACTTAGTAATGGAGGAGGAAACTTCATAAATCTGATAAAATCTTCCACAAAAATATATACAGCTAACAATATACCTAGTGATGAAAAACCACATGCCTCTCCCTGAAGTCAGGAACCAGTAAGGACACCCTCTCTCACCTCTCCTATTCACCATAATTCTGGAAGTTCGCTTCAGTATGATAAAACAAGAACAAGAACTAAAAGGATGAAGTCAGACCCTTACCTCACACCACACACACGCACAAAAATAACTCAAAACAGATCAAAGACCTAAATGTAAAACCTAAAACAATAAAACTCTTAGGAAAAAAAACATAAGACAAACTTCACAACAATGAACTTGGCAATGATTTTTTGGATTTGACACCAAATGCACAGGTAACAAAAGAAAAATAAAATAGACAAAATGGACCTCATGGAAATTCTTAAAATGTGTATATTAAGGGGTGCCTGGGTGGCTCAGTGGGTTAAAGCCTCTGCCTTTGGCTCAGTTCATGATCTCAGAGTCCTGGGATCAAGCCCTGCATCGGGCTCTCTGCTCATCAGGGAGCCTGCTTCCTCTTCTCTCTCTGCCTGCCTCTCTGCCTAGTTGTGATCACTCTCTCTCTCTCTATCAAATAAATAAATAAAATCTTTTAAAAAATAAAAAATAAAAAAAATTTTTTTAAATGTGTGCATTGGAAGACATTATCCACACAGTAAAAATCCTGCCACGGCATGGGAGGAAATATTTGTTAGTCATACATCTGATAAGGGATGAATATCCAAATACATACAAAACTCTTACAACTTAACAACAAAAAGAAGCTCAAGGCAAAAATGGGCCAAAGTCTCAAGTAGGCATTTCTCCAAAGACACAAATGGCCAATAAGCACATGACAAGATGCTCAACATCACTCATCATTAGGGAAATACACATCAAAACCACAGGGAGACATCACCTAACACCCCACAAGGGTGACTGCCTTCAAGAAAACAGAACAACATGTGTGGGCAAGCATGTGGACAAATTGCAACCCTCGCACACTGTTTTATTTTTCTTTTGCTACCTGTGCATTTGGTGTCAAAGCTATTTTCTATGTAGATAATTCCAAAAAACCTACAAAGAACCACTAGAATTCGTAAGTGTATTGGAGCAATGTTGGAAGATACACAATAAACACACAAAATTCTATTATATTTCTATAGACTAGCAATGAACACATAAACACCAAAATTAAAAAGACACTACCATCTACAGTCATTCCAAAAAAAATGGTAAATATTTGGATTTAAATATAACAAAACATGCATAGGACTTGCATGCTGAAAGCTACAAAACACCGTTGAAATTAATCAAAGATCTAAATAAATGAAGAGACTTAGTGCTTGCATGGTTTGGAAGTCTCAACATAGTGAAGATGCTAAATATCCCTCAAATTTATATACAGGTTTAAAGCAATTACAATCAAAATTCCAGCAAGATTTTTATAGACTTAGACAAGAGTATTTTAAAATGCATACAGTAGGGGGAAGGGTCTAGAATAGCTAAAACAACGTTTGAAATGGAAGAATAAAGTGGGAGGAATCGGTGTACTCAATTTCAAGACATTAAATCATAATATATAGCCAGAGTAATCAAGGCTGTGTTGTTCTGGTGGAGGGACCAACACATGGATCACTGGAACCGAAGAGAGAACACAGAGCTGCGCAAATAGGCCCCAGTGATTTTTGACAAATGCACAAAAGCAGTTCAATGGAGGAAAGACAGCCTTCTTCACATAGTACTGGGGAAATTGGATATTTATGGGGTCGGGGAGGGGGGAAGTACCTTGCCCTAAGCCCTACACGGCATACAAAAATTAACTCAAAATGTATCACAGACTTAAATGTAAAACTATAAACGTTTCAGAAAAAAAAAAACACAGGAGAAAATCTTTGGAATACAGAGTTAGGGAAAGAGTGCTGAGACTTGATACCAAAAACATGATCCATAAAAGGAAAACTGATCAATTGGACTCCATCAAGATTTAAAACTTGTTCCGCAAAGGATCCTGTTAAGAGGATGGAAAGAAACAACTCACAAAATGGAGAAAATATTTGCAAACCGTGTATCCAACAAAGAGCTAGCATCTAGAATACATAAGAACTCTCCAAACTCAACAGTAAAAACTGAACAGCCCTCTTAGAAAAATAGGCAAAAGATGCAAACATTTCAGCAAAGAGGATATACGGATGGGAAACAAGCCCATGATAAAGCATGCAACCTCACTAGCCAGGAGGGAAATGCACGCTGAAATCCCGTTCAGATATCAGAAGCACTTACCAGAATGACTACAAAACAAAGTCACGGTCACATCTGGTGCAGGTGAGGATTCAAGATGACCACTCACACGTCGTCGGTGCTCATGTGAAATGGTACAACCATTCTGGAAAAGAGTTTCGCAGGTTTTTCTTAAAAACACTAAGCCTGCAGCTACCATATGACCCAGCATTTGCACTTCTGGGCATTTATCCCAGAGACGTGAAAATTTATGTCCATACAGAAGCCTGTGCACAACTGTTCATAGCAGCTTTATTGACAATAGCCAAAAACTGGAAGAGACCCAGGTGTCACCCAGAGAGTGATAAACTGTGGTACGTCCACACCATGGTATACTGCTCAGCAGGAAGACAAAACACTTGATACATACATTCAACTTGGATATATACAACAGCCTAACTCCACAGAATTCTCCTGAGCGAGACCAAAAAAAAAAAAAAAAATCCCACCCCAGAAGTTTACATACTAAGCAAGTCCATTTATGTAGCTTTCTTTAAATGATAGAATTAGAGAGATGAAGATCAGTTTAGTGGTTGCCGAGGATAAGGGGGGGGTAGCGGGGGGTGACATGAAGGAGGGGGTGACAGGAGGGAGGGATGTGGGTATAGCTATAAAATACTAACATCCAAGATTTCTTGCAATGGAAATGTTCTATATATTCACGTGTCAATGTCAACACTCTGGGTGCCCTGTTGTATGGAATCTCTTGTGTATTAATCGTTACAACTGTGTGTGCAGCTCCAGTGAGCTCAAAATAAAAAGTTTAATTTTAAAAAAATTACGCCAGCCTGCTCTCGACAGATCCGGTGCACCGGGAAGCCCAGAACAGTGTGGTGGGGATATTGGAAACAACAAGAAGGAGCCCTGCAGATGAGTAAGAGGAAAAGAGCCACCAGCTCCACGTGGGGTCCAAAAGAAAGGGCCCTGACATTTCACTAGCAGAAAGAAGAAAGCCAAAGAATTGCCATAAGGCTGATTTATAAAAGGAACTCTTGCAGCCGGGATCCATCTGAAGCCAGAGGCTCCCTGCAGCCTGGCACAGGCTCAAATGGCCAAGTCCTCAGGGCTCCATGACACGAAACCCCGCTCCACCAACACAGACTTAGCGATTCGATCCACTTACACCAAGTCAGCAGTCTGGACAGATGTTTGCAATCTAAGACTTCCTGTGAGGTACACAGGCCCTTAATCATAGTTCTTATGGGAACTTTGTGGTTTGGGGTGCCAGGCCAGGGTGGGGTTGGACTAAAGTCGGACTGTGTAGAAATCAGGGTTTTCAAGGTCAGTTCTCCAGCCCCTCAGCTGTTGGGGTTGGGGGAGGGGAGGGCAGCTCTCAATGGGTTTTCTCTGGAAAAGATCCTGTGCGTGTGTTTTCCTCATTTTGGAGAAGAAAAGCCCCCTAGGAGTTTGCCACTTCTGCTTCTGCTGGGAGCCAGAGATGGCACAAGGCCCTACCCCATCCTCCGCCCCCAGTTCTCCACCTCCACCAGAGAGCAGAGAAAGCCAGCAGGGAGGACCACATGGTGGGGGGGGGGAGGGGAGCACAGCCTCTGTGTCTCCTCCCCGCCCCTGGTCAGCTGCTGCGCCCGCTGGCCTTACCTTCTGCATCCTTGACCATGAGTGACTCTCAAAGGAGCAGTTCTCTTCCTACGGTGCTTAGGCATTACAAGTGATTCCTTAAACCACACACTAAAAATTAATGTTCTAATGTATTCATTTGACCCATATCCCATTTCATCTGCCCTTCCTGTTCTCCATTCCTTTTCCCCGAGCAGGGAACAGAGATCTGCAGAAGCCAGGCCTTTCTTACTTAACACTGACACGGTTTCGGCCATTGCTTCTCCTCCTTTCTGCTTTCGGGAAGGAAAAATCAGAGTAAGGAGGGAACACTTCCTTAAGCTACAAGCACAAATGCTTACTCTGTCTGTGCCGTCTGGCGGAGAGCCCCAAGCCCTCCCCACTCCCCCGTCCCTTGGTCTCCAGGAGGCTGTTCTCCAAGGCCAGCTTCCAAGGCAAAGGAAAGCTGACTGGCTCATTTGCAAGAGGCTCTTGACCAGAAAGTCCTCTTCTGCAAACGTCTTGCCCTGGCGCCTGCAGCCCTGTGGGCCCCACCCCTCCACCCCCGGAAGCCTGCGGGCGCACCACAAACCAGCCGCGAGCCCAGGAGAGCGGGAATCTGCTCTCTCCTGCAGAGACATCATGCTTTCTCCGGTCCCAAGCTCTTGCTGCGGAGGGGACAGGGAAGGGCGCAGAGAGAAGGCGAGTGAGAAAGGGGACCAGAAAACTGATGTCAGAAAGAAAGTTAGGGTTTGAAGCCGACGTCCAAGAAAGAATTCTTGAGATGTCTTTGGTGCAAAAAGGTGATTTTATTAAAGCACGGGGATAGGACCTGTGGGCAGAAAGAGCTGCAAAGGGGTCATGAGGAGTGGCCCATTATATACTTTGAAGCTGGGAGGGGGCAAGGGATAGTGTAAGTCTCTAAGGAATTTTGGAAGCGAGGTTTCCAGGGTCTCTAGCTATTGTTGGGAAGAGGTCATTTATTACTGTCTAATAAAACCTTAGTCAGGAGACCCTTCAGATGTATATCGGTGGCCACATGCTTGGGGGATGATCGCTAACACTTATCTTGTGGGGGGTTAGAGATAAAGGAAGTTTCTAAAGGAATTTTTATGTTAAAGTAGACTTACGGGGCGGGGGCGGTCAGGCTAGGATTGTCTTTTGCCCTTAGCGAAGTGTCAACATCGGGGCAGTTGAGCCCCTAGAGGAATGTCGTCACTCTGCTTGTTTCAAGGACTTGTCTGTGGGTTGGAGGTAGCAAGGAAATTTAATAATTTTTCTTCTGCCTTTGTTTCCCACATCAAAGAAAACTGCCCCCGTGACTGAGAAGCCTGTGGCAGAAGGCCACTGAGCTCCCCAGCTCACAGGGACGAATTTTGTGTCCCGGGGAGTGACAGGGCAGTGGCCTCCAGGGCAGGGAAAGGGGGCAAGGGTGTGACTGCAGAGCTGCCCATCATCCTTCCAGCTACACCGTGAAGGCCACAGCTAAGGCAGGAAAAGCAAGAGAGCAGGTCAGGTACAGGGCCAAGTTCAGTACACTTGGAGGTCCCTGAGTGGGCTCAGCTGTCCCTTCCAATGTATGCAATTATAGGGTCTACAGTCTGTGTCCTTCTATGCAGCAGGTTCCTTGTTAGTAAAATAGGGGCATTAATACCCATCTCAGGAGGTGATTGTCAGGAGTCAACAGGAATATGTTTTGCCAGAAGGAACAGAAAGCCTGACAGCCATGCTTAAGAGTGAGCCTGGGAAGCTCAGTCAGTTCAGCATCTGCCCTTGGCTCAGGTCATGATCCCAGGGTCCTGAGATCAAGTCCTGCATCGGGCTCCCTGCTCAGTAGGAAACATGCTTCTCCCTCTGCTTGCACTCCCCCTGCTTGGGCTCTCTGGCTCACTCTCTCTCAAATAAATAAAATCTTTTTTTTTAAATGTTCTCATGTAAGTCTAGAGGCCAACATGCCAGGACTCAGACTGTGTTCAAATCTCATCAATTTTAAGACCTGCTTTTTATTTTCTTTCCCATGGTAATATCTTGGGAATCTGGATGTGCTCTACAAATAAGTTGTACTGTAATTAACAGCATTGTGTCTTTCCTAATGGGACTTAAATAAGGGTGTGTCCTCCAATATTGATGGTGTCTCCAATGAGAGACAATATGTACTACAAAGGGCTAGATTCAGCCTAGTGGCTTTCATCCTCACTTTGCCTCATGGTTGCAAGATGGCTGCCGCACCTTTGAGCATCACATCCACAGTACAAGCAAGAGGAAAAGAGAGGTGAGAAGAAGACAACGGGTTTTCTCTTTGTGAAACTTCGTTTTGTTTTTTTTTTTTTAGTTAGGAAGAGATGTCCCCACCAACAAATTTGCACTTACATATTAGTGGCCAGCATTGGGTGATGTGGCTCTCTGTGGGGTGTTGGGAAATCGAGTTTTAGGTTTCCAGGCTCTATAAAAGAGGAAAGGAGGGGAGAAAGATAGGTCCTGAGTGAGCCAACCTATTGTGTCTGCTCAGTATGTAGAATAAGGACCCCAGCCTGGCAGGAATGGACGCTCTCCGAATAGCAGCTCTCTACCTCCACACGCAAACAAACCTGCAAGTGGTTTGTGTCTGGGCTGAGGGAAGCCAGCCCACCAATCAACTTCCAGAAGTTTCTAGTGCAAAATAAATAAATAGGCTGTTTTGCTTTTCTCACAAATGAGGGTGGTTTTGTCTTTTGGGTTTTGTTTTTGGGTTGGTTTTTTTTGTTTTTTTTGTTTTTGTTTGGTTTGGTTTTCCCTTACCAAGCCAAGCCATCTCGTACTTTCACCTGCAGCCCCTACTGGTCTGTGAGAATAAGCCACGCGCTGGCATCCGTAACCCAACCACAACACCATTCCGGTGAACACGCTCAAGCTTTCGAAGCTAATGGGAAGGGAGCTGACCTCTCTTCAGTTCCACATCTGTTAACCCGTGTGATCATCCCTGCGCATCACAAGCAGGGTATAAGCCTCTCTCTCTGCCAAAACTACAGCTCGGGGCAAAGGTTCAGGGTCATCCAGCTGGTAGTTAAGGAGCCAAGGTGCAAACCCAGCTCTGTCTGGGGCCTCTACCCCTCCCAGTGCAGCCCATTGCCTCCAGAAGTATTATTTTCTGTTTCATTCTCCATTTGAGGCCACCAAACAGTCAGGCATTTCCGCCAACATCAGGAGCTGGTGGAAAGGTTGTCATAGTTACAGTGGAAAGTGGGGGTGTCGAGGCAGCGGCTACCCCAAGACCTCTGCTCCTCAGGGAGGCCAGCCTCGGACTGTGTGCCTGCAGGGCGGTGTGCTGGATTGGCAGAAACTACCAGAATGTGACCTCAGAGGTCACCCAGTCCAAAGCCCTCACGGGACAGATGAGGAAGCAGAGACTCTGAGAGGCAGGCAAATGACAACAGGAGGAAGAGAGACAAGGACACAGGCCTCTAACTTGTAGGCCATTTGCTTTCTCAAGCGAAGCAGGCTCCTCCTGGTGGTTTCCAGGCTCTCAGGTGGCCCCTCCCAGTCACTCAGCAGGCCAGGCTGGGAAGCCACCCCGATGAGCCTTCTTACAGACTTTAATGCATTCCCTGACTCTTCTGGAGTGCTTACCACAGGCGGAGCACTAGAGATAGAGCAAAGAACAACAAAGATAATGACTGATGCTCATTGAGCTTGTATCCTCCTGGTGCAAATGGAGCAGAAGTAAATAAATGGAGAGAAACAGGAAGATAGCAGATAGTGATGAGTACTGCAGAGAACAGCACAGAGAGAAGATATGGAGAGTGACTGGGGTGTGGCTTCAGAACTGGGGTCAGGGATGAGCTTGCCAGGGACTGACGTCTAAGCTGAGACCTGAATGACAGGAAGAAAGTAGCAGGTGGAGATCTGGGTGGGGTTGGGGTGGGGGGGCTGTTCACATGGAGGACACAGCAGGTGCAAAGCCGCAGAGTTGGGGGATGAGCTTGGATAAATGAGAAAGAGAAAGGAGGCCACTGGGCCTGCGTTCAGAGAGCAAGGGAAAGATTAAAAGTGCAAGGTATGAAGGCAGGTCAAAGGTGGGTCCTGTAGGGCCCCTGCCGGCCAGGCCGAGAATTCGTTTTTGTTCTCAGTACAGTAAGAGTTCACTGGATGGTTTTAAGCGCACAAATGCCATAGTCTCACTTAAGCTTTGGATAGATCATTCTGGATGGCATGGAAAAAAAAAAAAACAAAAAAAACAAGAAAAGGAGCAGGGAGACAAGTGGCCAAGCGATGCCAGCGGTCCTCTAGGGCCTATGCACATTAAACCAGAGAGCTGGGGTTCTCCCAAGGCTGCCGCCACAGACAGCGTGCCGGCTGTCCCCTAAGCCAGCGTGCCTGTCACCTAAGCTCCAATATGAACAGCACCCTCTGAAGTTGTGCATCTTGGTCTGGCTTTTTAGGTCCTTAAGATTTTTAAAGACACAATCCTTATGTACTAGTGTCAAAGGAGCAAAGCAGAAATTCCTTCACACTATTTTCTGCACGAAAGTAAGACAGACAAACCACAAATCATCTACGTCTAGGAATGGATCATTAATTATGCAGTAAAGTAAGTATGCAGAATAATAAAATCTAAAATAAACTTGTACCTTTAATTAACTCCTGTCCATTGGAAAATATATGAAACGCTTGGTTATTGGCCCCGGCGCTTAGAAAAGAAATCATGGATGATCCCAAAAAATCAGTTCTATAGTTTATATTTGGGTTAAACTTGTACTTGATGATTGAGTACTGAGAGGCAAATTGGAGCTATCCGATGTCCAAATTGAATCATAAATGCTTTAAAAAATATTCATTCTCTCATCAAATATTTATTGCATGCCGGCTCTCCACCCAGGCCTGCTGGGTCCTGGAGCAAACCACCAACCAATATATTCCCTGCCTTGGTGGATCTTAGAGTCTAATGGCTGGACAGACATTGAACAAGAAAAACACACAGAAAGAGACAGCTACAGTGTGTAATAAGGCGTGTAATAAAAAAGAGCAGAGAGAATCACAGACAGGTTCTCGTGTAGATCAGGAGGTTGGAGAAAGCCTCTCTCTTGAAGCTCTAAGATGGCCAAGGGCCACCTTGGTGGTTGACACGCTTCCATTGCTCCCCCCTCATCCATATCTCTTGCCTCTCTTCAAATAAAGACTTGTGCAGGGACTCACTCCCTTACCCGCTTATCCTTCCCTCCCAACCCCATGGCCTCCAAGCCCTGTGACCCCACGGGCAAGCAGACAGCCCTCAGAGCCATCATGTAGAATCAGGGAAGAGTCAGGAGCCAGGGCACCAGACAGAAAGAAGCATGGAGCTTCTTGGTCTGGTTCTCACACAGGGTCTCACTCTTTTTATGACCTTTGGGAATTTCTTCCTCTCTCCAGAAGTCTCAGTGCCCCTCGACTGTCAAGTGGAAGGGAGCACACTGTCTGTAGATTCCCCAGGTGAGCTCCCAGACATCCTGGGAGGGTCCCTGAGCAGACAGGCAGACCCCCAGGCCAGACTGAAGCAGAGAGTCTGGGAGCAGGAAGAAAAAGCCCTAATCCCTCCTAATCGCCTGTAGAATGAGCCTGGGGCAAGGCCAGACCCCACGCAGGGCTTCCGAAAGACTGCTTTACAAAACCTGCTTGCTAGCCCCTGACATTTCTCCCCTCCAGGTTTTAGAAACAAGCCCTTGAGACCAGATGAGGAATGTGGTAGGAACAATGTGATTGCAGAAATTGTGTGGCTTTTGTTTCTGGATGCAGCACTTGACATGAAGTCAGATGCGAATTGCTCACACTAGGACACTTAGACACTTCTAGTCTCCTCACTCAGCCTCTATCCTGTGAGTCTGGCCCAAAGCACTCTTCATCAGCATAAAATCCCACAGTGGCAAAGTGACTTCTGCTGGCAGAGGCCCAGGCTAGCTCTAGGCGAGGAGAAGATAAACTTTTTTTGCCGTGTCCTATTATTGCCTCACCTGGGCTCCGCTCTGCCATCTCTGAAAGTAGGACTGGGAAACGGCCAAGGAGAGCAGCTCGTGGAAGGAGAGGTGGGGAAGGAGAGCTGCTATGGACCTGAAGAAAAGGAAGGAATAGGGGGCATAAGTGTGCCTCGCAGGAAGGAAGTAGTCCTAGTCTGGGACCTACTTGCTGTTCTACCAGCACCAACTGGGTGACGTCACGTCCGTCTCCTGGTGGGAAGTGAGATCACACTAGACAACCTTTAAGCTACCTTCCAGCTCTAAATTTTCAAAATGCTGGGTAAGTGCTAATTTCTAGACCCGGGCTCATCACACATGCGCCGTGTAGGAAATGGGGCAGGAGATGGACTGGGGGATCCTAGTTTGATAAAAAAAAAAATGCATGCATTGGTGTTGCCCTTGACTGGCTCTTTCAGGAGTAGTCCACCTGAAACTTGACACACTCCAGGGGACTTTGGTGGGCTTCAGCACAGAGGTGAAGGGTCCAGGGCTGTTCGTGACATTTGGGGCTGGGGCAGCCCACATCACCCCAGCATTACCAGTACATTTAAGAGCCACTGTCCCAGCCGAGCAGATTTGGGAATTTTATGTTAACAGTGTTTTAGACTAAGCCTAAATCATATTGCATGCTATTGACAGAGTCTCTTGATTGTCTTATAATTTATTTCACATTAACTGTAGTCTGTCATTGTCCATCACTGTGCTAGGTGCTGGAAAAGTAAAGATGAATAGAGTCTAGTCCTTGCTTTCCACCAGTTCCCAACTGACCTGTGGGAGCACTGTGGGTTGTCCTGAACCATTAGTCCAAGTGGTACCTTTTGCAGGACCCTTCTGGGCAGGCGAAGTCTGTGGGGCACACGGTCTGATAAGCAGATTATAGCTGGCCATTGGAGTCCCTGTGCCTTTTCAGTTGAGCACCCTGATACAGTGAACATTCTGGATATGTCAGGATGAGAGCCAAATTTCAATTAATGTCTAACATATACTTTTGCTCTAATGCAAAATGCATGTTAGCAAAGTCTGTCAAATGGAACTCAGCCCCCAAAAGTCACAGAATAGTGGAGAGTGGAGTAAGCTGGCTATGAGAAGAGTGAGAGATGAAAAACCTAGCCAAAATGGTGGTTATTGGAATATAAAATGTAACATATGAGATATACCAGAGCAGGTATTCATAGCAACAAACTAGTACTAGAGGGAGAGCAAATGATAGTGTGGTAACAGTGGATGCTTTCAAAGTCACTGCAAGACCCAGTCTCACTGCAATAATCATTTCACTGTAATTATTTTTGACTTTTTTTTTTGTATTTTAATGCCTTCAAGTGTGCCACACACAATAAAATTAGTAAAGTAAACCAAAAAAAAAAGAGAGAGAGATTGGAAACCACCAATCTAGTGGAAAGGAAAATAATTCCAGCTCTGTGCTTACGTTCTTACTGCAGACATAAGATCAATAGGAGCAAAGCACTTAGTTCTACCTAGAGAGACCAAGGAGGGCTTCCTGGAGGGGGTGATAATTAAAACAAGTTTTGAAGGTTGAGTAAGAGTTCACCAAGTATACAGGGCAAGAAAGGCTTCCAAGTCTTGGGAACCACTTCAGCAAACGTGTGGCAGGTGAGAATTCTACCACTGAACCACCCATGCTCAGCAAATGTGTGGAAATAAGTCATATGTACTCAGCTGTACATGGTGGTGTGGCTGGAGAGGACAGGAGTGTAAGAGCTTTAAGAAGGGAAGGTGAAGCCCGCTCACCAAAGAATACTAAGGGTGTGACTCTGGTCATATTCTTCCTTCAAATTCAAACTCCCGTCCCACCCCTGAGGAAAAAGTAAGATTATTCTGAAGATACACATGGGGGAAATTTCTCTGGGATCAATAAAATGCCATAAGACTTAATTTTTTAACTTGGGTAGAAAATGCATAACACTGGCTAAGTAGTTGGCAGAAATATCGAGGACCCAGTTCTCCTGAGTAGAAACCTCTATTCAGGATCAGTTTCCTAGTTTGTGTGACCCATGAAAATGTTGGGGCTCTTCTTTGAAAAGTATCAGGAATTTGACAGGAAGAGCAGAGCATTAAATGAATTACAGGTCCTGGTGAAGCATGGGGCCTGGTGCAGGTGGCCCGCCCATAAGGACCAGCCCTGTGTCTGAGGGAGACCAAAGGCCTTATTAGAATATTTTGTCCTTATTGGAATTGGATTTATTTCTCTGGGTAAGAGAGAAGGACAGGGTATGGGAAAGATTGAGAGTCCAATTCAAGGCATCAAAAATCTTTTTTTTTTTTCTGAATTTTCAACATTTTTTGTACTCAATGTACCCCTAATAGCAAGAAAAATGCTACCCTCCTTTTTACAACTTGTTTGAGAGTTCCCATGTCACTGAAAAATGCATGCCCATTTTGCATTCTTTTTTTTAATTGAGGTGCAATTGACATTATAACATTATATTAGTTTCAGGTATATAACATAATTCATTCTCTATATATATTGTTAAATGATCATCACAATAAGTCTAGTTAATATCTTTCACCTAACATTGGAAAAAAATTTTTTTGATGAGAACTTTTAAGATCTACTTTCTTAGCGACTTTCAAATATGCAATACAGTATTATGTTATAGTTCTATTTGTAACTAGAAGCTTTTACATTTTAACCCCCTTCACCCATTTCTCCCACCCACCCCAACCCCACTTCTGGCACCCACCAATCTATTCTCTGTATCTATGAGCTTGGTTTGGGGGTTTGTTTGGGTTTTTTTAGATTCCAACATATTAGTGACATCGTATGGTATTTATCTTCTCTGACTTATTTCACTTAGCACAATGCCCTCAAGGTCCATCCATATTGCTGCAAATGGCAAAATTTCATTCCTTTTTCTGGCTAAGTAATATTCTATTATTTAAATTTTTTTTTAAGATTTTATTTCTTTATTTGACACAGAGATAGAGAGATCACAAGTAGGCAGAGAGGCAGAGAGAGAGGAGGAAGCAGGCTCCCCGCCGAGCAGAGAGCCCGATATGGGCCTCGATCCCAGGACCCTGAGATCATGACCTGAGCTGAAAGCAGAGGCTTTAACCCACTGAGCCACCCAGGTGCCCTATTATTTAAATTTTTATATATATATAACCTTTTCTTGATCCATCTATCCATTGATGAATGGATCCATTGTTTCCATATCTTGACTATTGTAAATAATGCTGCAATGAACATAGGGGAGCACATATCTTTTTGAGTTCGTGTTTTCATCTTCCTTGGATAAATGCCCAGAGGTGAAATTAATGGTAATTTTACTTTTCATTTTTTAATTTTTTGAGAAACCTCCATACTGTTTTTCCATAATGGCTGTACCAATTTACATTCCCAAGAACAGTGCACTAGAGTTTCTTTTTCTCCACATCCCACATTCTTCTTAGTGTTTATTTTAATATGAAAGATGCTGTTAGTAAGGTGGCTGGTTATAACAAAAATACACAAACATTGACATCCTGCGATGGAATCAAGATGTCAGACAAGATACCTGCTTCTACATCTCCACCTACTCCAATCCCATGAGATTACAGAAATGATATTTTGAAAAAGGAAGAGATCTGTTATGTTGCTGGAAATCAAGGAAGGGTGCTTACCTGCAGACCAGAAATACTGAAGACCATTTCTTTTTAAAAGTTAGAATTGAACTGATGAAGAAATAACAAGAAAAAAATATTCAAGCCAAAAGTGAATAGAATAAACTACTCCAGGTAAGAACAGCTGTCAAAGCTCAGAGCGATCAAACCCAGGAGGAAAGTGCCTGAGCCCCTCCTCAGTGTTATCAGTCGAGTAATTCTGAACAAGGCTGTCCCTCCCAGCCATCCGTAAACAGGGAGCAGTTTGCAGATTGGGCATTTCCTCCCAGGTGGCGCTGTCATCAGTGCTCTCTAAAGGGGAATTCTGACTCAACAAATCTTGTGAGTTGGGGCCAACAGGCAGAGTAGGACCTCAGTTAACTGGCTCTGGAGAGGGACAGAGACCCCCACCTTCAGGGGCTTGCGCTGGCAGACTTCACCCTGCACAGACAACTCCCACAGTACATGGGGAGGGCAACAGCATCTGGAGTAGGCACCAGGAGTTTCCAATGGGGTTGTGAAAAAGCACTGTGGTCAGATATCAGCCTGTGTAAGATCTACTTTTCAGACATTTGTGAGATCTTCATGTGTCTAGGTAATTGATCAATTTATAAATACTGCATGAATGTTTGAAAAGAGGCAAAATCTCCGCTAAGTCAAAATGTTCCCTTTATGTATCTATTGGTCCATACGTATTCATTGTATCATTTAAATCTTCTTCACCGCTGTTCAATGTGTGCCATGTGTGTTAAATTTTCTGGTAGCCACATCAGAATAAGTCAAAAGAAACTACTGAGATGAAGTTAAACAGATTTTGTCAGACTCACTATACCTAAAATATGATATTTTCAACACTTAATATTTTAAAATATTAATGAAATATTGTACATTATTTTTCATACTAAATCTTTGAAATCTGATATGTGTTTTCTGCTGATAGCACATCTCAATTTGAACTAGCCATATTTAAGGTGCTCAATAGCCTTGTGGTTCCTGGCTATATTATGTGATGGTCGCTGCTGAATTGCACAGTGCAGTTCTAAATCCTCGGTTATTTTTTGTCTCCTTGAGTTATTGTTCTGTTTATACATTTTGAAACTGCACAAGATTTCATGAGTGGACAAGAACAAAACAAAAATCCTCTTCTTGGACCATTAATTCTTTTCATTTTCTTTTTTTTTTTAAGATGTTATTTATTTATTTGAGAGAGAGAGAGAGAGTGAGAGAGAAGGCATGAGGGGAGAAGGTCAGATGGAGAAGCAGACTCCCCATGGAGCTGGGAAGGAACCCAGTGTGGGACTTGATCCTGGTGCTCCAGGATCATGACCTGAGCTGAAGGAAGTCACCTAACCAACTGAGCCACCCAAGCACCCAATTCTTTTCATTTTCAATTCCATTTCATTTATGTTAATATTAACACACCTATTTCTCGATGTTAACATTTCCTTGGTTAGCACATCATTTTCATTCCTTTATTTTGCAACTTTCTGGTCTTGTATTTTTTATGTGTCCCTTTGAAACAACAGTTCACTGAATTTTGTGTTGTTATGCAATGCAACAGTTGCTACCTTTTAATGGAGACTTCAACCAAATTACACGAAATTGCAAGCATTAGCATCTTTGGACTTATTTTGTCCATATAATTGTACCTTTTACTTACTACACTTTCTGGTTGTTTCTATTCTTTCTTTCATTCCTTACTTCCTTTTGTTGCGTTAATCAAAATTTTAGTGTTGTTTCCTTTTTTTTTCCTTTTAGTAGTTTGCCATTTATAGATCCTATTTCTATTCTTCCAGCCTTTACCTTTTTTTTTTTAAATTTATTTGACAGAGAGAGATACAGCAAGAGAGGGAACACAAGCACAGGGAGCCAAAGATGGAGAAGCAGGCTTCCTGCTGAGCAGGGAGCCCAATGCGGGGCTCGATCCCAGGACCCTGGGATCATGACCTGAGCCGAAGGCAGACACTTAATGACTGAGTCACCTAGGCCCCCTACCTTTCATTATTTTTTCAGCAGAAGAAAGCAGACAGTTTTATTTCTAATCATGTGTGATTGTCAACTGATAACTACTTTATCTTGTCCTTTTTTTGTTATCGTTATCTTTAATTTTAACTAAGTTCAAGTTACACAGATATTTCCTCTTTGTGAAACACTAACATTATAGGTTTGATCAAATTCCTCTTTAACTACATTCCCAACCCCAGTCCTCTCTCAAAAGGTAATGACTGTATTGACATTTGAAACATCCTCTACCAAAAGAGAATTATTAAAAAAAAATTCTACCAACTTTTCCATGCATTACATTATATATTATAGATATTGATGCATATACTTGTATATGTGTATGTGTGTGTGTATCCACAAAAAATTGTATTTTCTGCTCTTCTATTTCTTGATACCTATCATGAAGAAATAGTTGAATAGGTAGGCAAAGATATATGTGAAAAAAGTTTACATAACGATATTGGAAATACTTATTTTATCAGAAACATCCTAAATATCCATCAATAGGAGAGAGGATTGGTTAAATAGATTGTAGCACATCCATATATTATAGCAAAAATGATGTAATATATTCTTAAACCCACTGACATAAAGAGAAAACTAGAATATATTCTAAAATGAAATAAATCTGCTTACACACACACACACAATTTACTAAAACAATATGGTGATTATCTCTGATGGCTACAATTTCAGATTACTTTCTTCTTTAATATTTTATATTGATCAAATTCTTCTACAATCCACATATACAGATGTTATACTTTTGAAAATAGATTGAAAATGTATTCCCCCCAAATAAATTTTAGCATAGATGTTCTGGGAATATTCACCATGTTGAACCAAAGGCTTCTCTACCTCCCCAGCAGGTGACATTGGATGCCTGGAAAAGCCTCTGCCCCACTTCTAGATGCAGTCTCTAGAAAACTCGGGGAAGATAGAAGAGGACTAGCTGAATGTGCTACACATACTAAAAAATTCAAGCTGTAAATATTTAAGTGTCATTTTGCATGTTATTTATATATTTGTTCAGCTGTCGGTACTTATGTTTGCTGTACCCTAGATGTGCTTGTCTATGTTTTGCCTTAAATAATGTTCTCCTGGGAAAGAACCAGGCCGTAAAGTCCTTCACGTAGAATGCCAAGAGAGCATTTCAAGCAACTGGACATCTAAGCAATTATTTTGACACTGTTAATAAAGATCAGTAATTATTTCAAGCACTAGTTAGTCCAATGAGTATTTCTGATGTCATTAGAAGTCTACCTCACAACAGTTTAAAAACTCCTGCATTCAGTGTAACATCTCCTCGTGGGAATTATACCTGAGGTTGTACAGTTCGATTCCACGATCATTTCTTTGCCACCTCCTGTAAAACACCAGATATCATTGCAAAAATGAGCAGGCTAGGTCACCACGTTCATAGTCAAATGCAGGTTGAATTCAAGCTAATCGAAACTGATCAATATTTAACATCCGATCATTTGTCAGTCCCTCTGGAAGAGGAAAGGTGCTGACCAGATGCTAGGTAGCTCTCTTGCTCACATGGATGATGAAACCAAGGCTAGTTTCCACTCTCTAAGAGGGGAGAAAGACTCTCAGGAAAAGTTTTTCCCCATTTTAAGGATTTAAAGGGGCAACCCGCTGCCAGGCACACAGCATACACGTACGCGGAGGGGTATGACTTCTACCCGAGCTTTTCTACCTCCCAGAACATAGCTGTTTTTTCTGGGAATGGCTCAGAGTCTATACAAATAGCTCTTATCAGGACCACGGCAGCATGGGAGCTTAACACAGTGGGAATGTCAGGGAGGCAGGAGGAGAGAACGTGAAGGGCTCCTTCATTTCCTTGCAGCCTTCCTAGGGAGTGACTGGAAATTGCTTTCCAAGACGGGCTTGTGCTCAGGGGATGGAGACATCCAAGTTTTATATTTCCTGACCTGTGATGGTAAAACCTGAATATTAAGCTAAGCTAATGTGCCATACATCCCGAAGATGCCAACAATAGCAGATTACTCTCATGTGTGTGTGGTGTGGTGTGCCTGTGTGTGTGTGTGTGTGTGTGTAACCATCCAGACACCCACAAAGGTTTTTTCTGTGACTCTTTTCAATTTCAAGGAAGAGATATAGAAATTCGATTTCTAGGAATGGATACAGATATTATTGATGGGGAGCAATGATATCAGGCCCTATGCCGGCATGGAGGGGATCCCATAAGACATACCCTGTAACCCCAAGTAATAGGGCCAGTTCATTTTAAAGCAAAGGAGTCTAAGTGTTATTAATATTATTTTTACATCTTTCAGAATGTCTCTACAACCTCTCTACTCCAGCTGTCCGTGTTGGATCACTGCACCAGATGTAAGACAGGCAAATGGTGCCAGAGTGAGGACTGAGAACAGAAGCTGCTGGCCCCCAACGGGGGCCTGGATGAGGAGCACAGGTCTCCCAATCTGGCACTAAAACTCCCTTTTCACTGTAGCTTCACGCTTAGGATTCCACAACCTCTCCTTTTTTTTCTCCCTAAATAAGAGATCACTCTTCCCATTTTGCAGATGTGAAAACTGAGGCCCAGACCTAGCAGTCATGCCCAAGCATTTTTGTCTAGGCCAGTGCTTGGAGTTCAGGGAAAACATTAACTGGGGAGACCACGACAACAAGAGCTGTCTCTTGCATTCTCAGTTCAATCCCTGAGCAAAGAAATGACAATGTTCTTCGTGTGAACACAGAGTAAATGAACTGAAGACTTCTTTTTTTAAATTTTTTATGTATTTATTTGACACAGAGAGAGGGATTACAAGTAGGCAGAGAGGCAGGCAGAGAGAGGAGGAAAAAGGCTCCCCGCTGAGCAGAGAGCCCGATGTGGGCCTCGATCCCAGGACCCTGGGATCATGACCTGAGCCGAAGGCAGAGGCTTTAACCCACTGAGCCACCCAGGCGCCCTGAACTGAAGACTTCTGACTCGTGTCCCATTCTCTTCACTCCCCACCTGGCCCAAGCCAGACCCTCTTTCCCTCCCCACAGATCTTAGATTCTCCACCTGCTCCCTCGTCTTCTTCAAGTGTGTTCTGTGAAATAAAATGCAACAGAGTAGGAACTTGCTAATGGAGTCGTGCTGGGGACAAGACCCGTCCCTTCATAGAAGGCAAGGACAAAACAAGACAAAATCCACAAGTCCAGGAATTCATATGCTAGACCTGTGTGGTGTGGTGTGGTGTGGTACCCACTGGCCATGTGCAGCTATTGAGCTCTTGGGATGTGTTAAGTGCAGCAGAAAGACTACATTTTTTATTTCAATTCATTTTAATTCCATTTAAACCTGACCATTTGGTTTTTGTTATTGGAGAGCATAAGTATGCATGAAGCAACTGAGGTCTGTAACTCTACTTCTTCGACCATAACCATTATGAAATCTAAACACAGATCAACTATTTCTGATGAAAATGTAGTGTCTAAACTCAGATGTGCTCTGAGTGTAAAATACACACCAGAGATGGAAGACTTAGTGGAAAGAAAATGTACAATAGCTCGTTAATAATTTTGATATTGATGCATGCTGAAACGAACATACATACTTTAGATATATTGTGTGTAATAAAACTGAATCATTAAAATTAATTTCACCTGATTCTTCTTTTTACATTTTTTTAATGTGGCTACTGGGAAATTGTAAATTAGATATCGTATTTCTATTGGTTCTCTGCTCTAGATATTTAATGTTCCTGAGGATAGTGCTGGAGAGGGGCTATCCTGGTCCGGGGGCTCATTCATCACTTGGCCTCTCATACTGCTACAAGGTCCCTCCAGACCACTTTTTTCTCTTTCTGAATTACTGGTTTAATGTTACTCACATTGTGAGCACATACTTCCCCCCATCCTTACCCACCGACAACATTCTCTCTCCTCAGGCCTGCTCCCCCTTCTCTCCTCTGCCTGGCTTTGGAAAACCTATTTCTACTGTGAAGAGTTCTTCCCTCCTCCCCATTTCTGTCTTATCCTTTAACACTTATCTCTGACTTTTCCTGATGACCTCTATCTCTTGAAACTACTTCAGTAGAGGTCAAGGTCTTCACAAGAGGTCTGCTTCATTAGAGGTCTTGCAAGAAGGCCAGAGGGAGAGGCCATCAGAGTCCATGCTAGCTCAGGTCTCTCTCCCGCCATATTGCTCTGCCTCCCGTCCCTAACGCTGGTGCCAGATGTTCATGCCCTCTGTCTTCACCCCCTCTATGTCACTCTCCCCTTCTCTCTGACCCTACATATCAGGTCAGATTCCTGGAAAACGGACGCTGCATGGAGATGGAGATCTGCAGGTAGTAGGTCTATTGGGAAGTAGTCGGGAACAACACCTATAAGAAACTGAGGAACTGGGCCTGGACAGAGTGAACTTGAACCCAGGTGCAGTTTCCACAGAGGCCTCCGCTGATCCCTCGGGAAGCTCTGGAGCAGGAACAGCCCTTCGGTATCCTCCGGTATGAAAGCAAAGGCATGTGCCTTTATATCCCTGCATCAACTGATTGGACCAGATGCCCCCAAGGAGGAGCAATGTGGCTTACTCTCCCCACTCCTGAGATGATTCGCTCAAAAGTCTCCCAAAGGTCTCTTTATTCCCAGCCTGTTTTCTTGGGCGCCCTCCTCTTCGGTGCCCAGGTAGCCCGGGTTTCTCCTGGATTTGGGCATCTTGAACAAGTGCTCACCCTCCTGGATGGTGTCAGCTTCTTTCCCTGGCTCCTTTTCGAGCTTTGACCCGGGCTCTGTCCTCAGCCCGGCCCTCTCTACATTGTCCAGACTCCCTCCATCCTGTCTTCCCTCCGCTTCACAGCGCTCCGGGTCTTCCTCCAGACTCCCACACTCACCGCAGCAGCACCCCCTCGCTACCCCTCCATCTGCAACACACATGGCGCCCCTGGCCACTGCATCTTCCACGTTCACCCCCATTTCAGTCCTGCCCTTCACGGGGACCATTGCAATCACCTCTTGCCACCTCCACCTGGTCTGCTCCACGGATTTTGACTCCGGTGCCTCTGTCAGCAATGCCTGCTTCCAATGGCGTCCCTGACTAGCCCCTGGTAAATGGGTAACCTTGCTTGCCGCAGTCAAGCTTCAGAAGAACGTGGCTGGATAAGCACAGGCCTTTGCTGAGTGGAGAAATAATAACGCTGCCCGGGTTAGAGCAGAGCCAGTGCCTGGCAGCTTTGCACCTGTTCTCAGCCAGGGCACGACCGGTGGTGCTCTGAGTCTACTCTTCCTCTTTTCTCCAGTCTGGGAAGAGGTCTTGATGTTCCCCGGGCCCAGGAAACAGAAAGCCAAATCCATGGTCCACAGGGCTCTCGCTGGGACAGGGCCCTGATGGGAGCCTTCCTTACGTATAGCAGGTAGGTAGAGGGAGAGGGGCTTTGAGCCCTGAGCCCCTGGGAGCCCCCACAGGCCACTTTCTGCCGGGGCCTGGGCCCTGCACCAACCTAGGGGAAAGCAAGACCTGGGAGAGGCCCCAGGGCGGGGAGTGGGAGCTGCTGTGGGCAGACAGGAGATTTGTGAGCCGCCCCTCCCCTCCCCGCAGGGAGCCCGGGCAACCGCACAGCTGCCCCTAACTCCGACTTCATTGGCTCTGGGAGCTCGGGATTGAAGAGAGGCCAACTCCCAAACAAAGACGCGGCCCAGCTCCGG